>CAJVPT010004450.1:0-13462 GCA_910592055.1 Acaulospora colombiana | reverse complement strand
AAAAGAAGAAGAACTGACTGTAAAGTACCTAAAGACCTTTTTAACCTTTGAAGCGAGAGGTATATAGAGGTTTTTTGATAATAGAAGGACTTATTTTTTCCTCTTTCAATCACTGTTGGGTCTTTTAGAGCTATCGCTTTCATGGTTTTCTGGAAAATTTTGCCTACCTCAGTTTGACCCTGAATTTTTGGTAGCACAAATCCTCATCAAAGGTAATTGGCTGACACGAAATACGTTAGTTTTTGGAATGTAAACAAGCTCCTATTTGTCACAATCACGTGTTCCAATGACGTCATTGGTTATCAGAAAGAAAGTTTTGGAAACGGTTGCCCCCTCAAAAAGCTCAAATCCCTTAATGAAAACTTCTATAACACTAAAAGACCAAGTGATGGGTAATGTGGATTGCAAACTCCTGTCTCTTACCTAAGTTCCTCAAGTAGTATTAAAAAAAAAAAAAAAAAAAAACCTAACTGTGAATTAAAAAATAAACAAATCAATAAAGTTTAATTAAAGAAATTAAAAACAAAAAATTGATATAATAGAATTATATAAGACAAAACTAATATCTTTAAAAGAAAGATAATTTCAATAACAATCACTATATAAATATTATAATATTAATAAAAAATATTTATTTAAAACAGAAGTTAATTTCTTAATATAAAAAAACCTAAAAAGAAAAATAGTATTAATAGAAAAATAAAATAGTTTTATTATCACAATTAACTTTTTAATAAGAAAAAACAAAGACAACTTTTTTTACTGATTTTTTAACCACACACAAAAAAAATATTCATAAGAAGTTTTTACACTTTCTTGCTAATAAAGTTTTAACACTTTCCTTAAAACAACTTGAAGTTTGACTTCATAAGTCGCTTCTACCCTTTCCTTATTGTCTACAAATCTCTTTACTCAAAAACTTGACTTTTAATGACCAAGAAAAATCAAGTAACACCTTTGATATAAATGGCAAAAAAGTTTTCAAAGGAAGAAGAACTAACTGCGAAGTATCTGGAAATCTTTCTAATCTTTGAAGCAAGAGACTTATAAAGGTTTTTTGTAGTAAAAAGGCTTATTTTCTTCCTTTTTGACTGTCTTGGCTCTCTTAGAGCTCCCATATTTATAGTTTTCTAGGGAATTTTGTCTACCTCAGTTTGATCCTGAATTTTAGATAGTACAAATTTTCACTAAAGGTGATTGGCTAACATGAAACATATTAGTTTTTGAAATATAAACAAGCTTCTATTGGTCACACTCACATGTCTTGATATATCATTGGTGATGTAGAAAAAAAAGTTCTAGAAAAAGTATTCTCATCAATTATGTATATTCAACCTCCAAGAAACAATTATAATATCAAAAAATAAGTGACAGATAGAAATAGAAGATTCAACTTCCATCTTTCATTAAGTTCCTTAGATAGTGAAAAGGTTTTCTTGAACAAAAGCTAAGATCTCCAAGCTTCTATCTTGATTAGGTAAAGTTCTTGAAAAGATTTTTTTATTCCGTTAAGTAAACTCTTTTATAATATAGCACTGGTTCCAGTAGCATTAAATAAATCTGTATATTGGCAAAAGGATAAGTTCTTCAAATATTTTTCTTAAAGTCATTTTCAGGAATGATTAAGTTTCTCAAACATTATAAAGCTTAGAAAATATCACAATCAGATAAATCACTTTCAAGAAGAAACTGTAAAATAGAGCAAGAATCTTTTGGAGGACTTGGAATTGTATTTTCTTTTCCTCTTTTTTCCAGTATTAACTTTAACAATTCATCATTTTTCAGGATAATCAATAATGACAAACTATTGGTAATAATCCTGATTGACTTAGAGACTCTATGCCAAGTTACTAGGAAAGTATAATATTGTTTCCTAAATTTGACTTAGAGTATCTAGTTTAGACTTAGTTTTGTTTAATCCAAACTAGTTTATGAACTCCTTATATTTTTTAAGTAATATAGTCCTTTAACTTAGAATATACAATAATGAGTTAGTCACCTTATAAAAGTCTAAAAACATTGTGATATCTTTCAATATCTCAATAAAGACATATTATTGTAACATGATTGTGAATTAAAAAAAAAAAAAATAAGAAAAAACAAAGACCTGTGGATCTACAGCACAGTGATAGTATTCTTAGGTTATAATCACAAGATCCAGAGTTCAATACTACATAAGGGTCAAGTAAAAATTTGATTATCAATGACACAAAGATCTTATTTATCCTATGATAATCTGATACCCTAGCATTGTTATAACAAGGAATTATGTATTTATTATGTCTATAACAAGACAGAAAATTAGCTCAGTACATATGTTAAAAATTATAACAGGTTTTAAATAAGGCAAAAGCTAAGTGATACAACATTCTTGATCAAGATTGATCTCTCACTTGAATAACAAAGTTGGATAGCAAGTCATTCCAGCATTTAAAGAAACATAAGATAGGTTCCCTTAAGAGATAAAGTTAGGTTGTAAAAAGAAAAGACAATCAGAATATAAACAAGATAGACCCTAAAAATATATATATGTATTAATAAGAGTCATAAAGATCCTATATAAAAGATCTCTGACACTAGTAATGCTAGGTATCTTAGACAAGTTCTTGATATATTAACCTTCCTACACAGGGATAACAATAAGTTATTTGATAAATTATGGTTCTAGAAAGTGTTGCTTCAATTAAATGAGATTTAAAAATATGAACAATACTCTATTAAATTGATAAGTAAAAACATCTCCAGATCTTCTGACTTAATTAAAAATTAAGAAAAAATCCTATATTAGACAGTCATATAGTTTCTCTATCTTAGTTGAATGAGATGTAAATAGATACCCCTTGTACTATTTGTTGATCTATAAATTCTTAGGCAATATAAGTAATTATTTATCCTAATTGTCTCTAGGATTTATTTTAATAATTAATAAAGATTCTAATACTGGTATAGGAATGAGCTAGCATGTTGAAAAAAAAAATAAGAAAAAACAAATTTGTATAATATTAATTTATTTTTCAATAGATAAAAAAAAAAGCAAAGACTATTAAAAAAATTAAGATAAGTTAGTAATTAATTAGTAAAAAAAAAAACTCTATTCACTGATCCCCAGTTTTTTAAAATTTTTCTTTTTTGATAATTTTATTGAAAAACAAGAGAAGTTAGCTTTATACATACAAGAAAACACTTTACATACAAAAAATTTTGCTCTTAAATAAGTTTTATAATATACACAACCAATTGGCAACAAATATTAAGGAAATTTAAAGAAAATCTATCTTTCCTATATAAAGTTTTTTTCTTTATAAAGGAAAGAAAAACACAAGAATGCTAATTTACAGTAAGCTTTTTGAGATCCAACATCAACTCCACAAGCTCTCAGCCAGGCCAGTACAGGGTAACACATTTCTTGACATCAAGAAAAGATTTGCAAACAATAACTCAAGCTAATAAATCAGTTTAAATTCAAGGTTTACAACACCTAGAGGGATGTTCAAACATCTTTTGCTTAACAGGGTAGAGTTTCAAAACAATACAACAACTGATTATATCTAAAATGCATAATATGAAATCTATTACATCTGTTATTTCATAACAATAAGCTCATCTAACAAATATAAATTCCAAAACAAACATGTTTTGTTTATAATCCCTCACATCATATCTATTTTTAACAAAGTCAATCATCTCCAAATAAGATCTGTGACAGCAAAACAACAGCAGTTTATTTTGGTGACATATAAACTTTAGACTACATTATCTACCAAAAAAGTCAATAAGTTTTTTTACATCATATAATTTAAACATGTCAATAAAAAGACATAAGATTATGCAAGTGATGAAAAAGAAGGAAACACATATTATGAATACACTGATTAGACTGTCAAACAAATTTGACCAATATAAAAAACTATGGGTAACACAATATAGCTGTTACTCTAGAAACTATACAGGACTCTACCCTGAATCAAACAAATACTCAATCCTAGATAGTATTATCACCTGAATTCTAAATATTGATTAGAATACCTTTGTTAAAGTCACAATTCTTAAGCAACATATCCTATATCTGTGGACTCAAAGACAATGAAAAGATAAAGATCTTCTAGTGCCATATCTAGAAAATAAATATTTTAATTTAATCAAACAGAAAAAACAATCACAATATATCTCCTATAAAATATCAACAGCCCAATCTATGATAAATAACAATTCTTATAATACAAACCTTGAAAATGATATAGATATTCAATCAACTATAGCTATAGAAATTCCCAATAATACTAAAATAGAAATAGGTGACAAAGAAGTAGAAGACCAAATAGAGATAGAGGGAATTACAGAAAAGATTAAAGAAGATAATATCACAAAACAATTTGTTTATGAAACAAGAAATAGATTATCTTCTTATAGAATTAATTCCTTTCATATTAAAGAAAATAGTAAATACAAAATAGAGATTCTTATATCTAGGCTTCCAGGAGAATCTGAAAATAAGAGAATTAAATACCTTCAAGCCTGTCAAAAGACTTTCAACTTTTTAAAAAGAACTTTCTCAATGAAAATGCTTGAATTATGTTCTGCTGTGAGGAAGAAGAAGACATATTGTGATACTTAGAAAAAATCAATAAAAAAGAAGAAGAAAACTTTACTATCATTCCTTTGGAGGTGGAAAAATGGATGAACTCTAAGAATGTAGTATACAAAAAAATTCTTCAACAAAAGATTAAAGATGATAAGCCTTTATTAGTAGTCACCTTAATTGATATTGATTGAAATCACCCATGTCTAGAAATTAAAGCTGCCTTATTAAAATATGGAAATACAATAAATATTTATATTTATACTCACTCACATTTTCAAAGAATAATAAAAGCCTGCATTATATCTTATTAACAATTCAAGAATTTAGAGGAAGAATGGATAATTTATATTAATAAAGAAACTATTAAAGCTATCTTTACTCAATATGAACCAGATAATGAAAAAATTAATCAAATAATCAAGCAATGCAACTCTCAATCTTTAAGACTATATGGTATTCATAACACTACTACTAGTCTAATGGCTTAAGCAGTTAGACATACTAAGATCAAAGCATGCTTTACTCCTAGAAATCTACTTATATTCAGAAGGCAAGGCTATACTGTTATATGTTTTACATTATTACAAGATCTTAAGAAAGCTCTAAAGTAATATATCTTTATATATGGCTATAAACTTACATGAAGTGCTAAAAAATATTTTAGAAAAGAACAAAACCTTTCATTTGATAGACAATATCACAAGAAAACTTCAGAATCAGATAATGAATCAATACAATCAGATACTAAACAGACAAATAAAGAAATAGGAAAAACTAATATTAAATGTAATAGAAAACTAAGATGAAAGTCTAACTCTAGAAAAGAAACTGATGAATTCAACAATAATATGAATAAATTATACATTTGACCTAGGAGCAAATCAGTTATATATAAAATCAAAACAAGGCAATAACTTAGATCCAAAAGAACTGGATATGTTTGACAAACAGTCAGCAATAATGAACTCATAAACTCAAACAAGAGATAGAATCAAGGGACTTATTGAGAATTTAGAAGTTCAGACAGCTCAGACTTTGAAAACAATGGATCTACTCCTTAGCAACAGATCTTAGCTAATCTGGAAAAAATGAATACAAGAATTAGTAGAATGGAGTAACAATTCAAAAAATGTTCTTGGTCAGGATACAAACAAGGAACCTGATGACTATAAAGTATACCAGTCTAACCATAGTTTCCTGAAGAAGAACTGGACTTCCAAAAGGAATATAGCTCTTCTCAGAAAATTATAAATCCAATGGCAGGTACAACAACAATAATATATGTAACAATAAATTCTTAAATAATATAAGATCTTTAGATGACTTCATTTCAACAATAAAATCTAATACTATCAAAATATCAAAAGGCCATACCCTTTACCAAAATGACAACATCAACCCATCCATCAATAACATTATAACTATAGGAACATATAACATGAGAGACATTATTGCAATTCTTGATTAACAAAGATTCTGGAAAAAAATTCAAGAGATGGATATTGATATTCTTGGAATTTGTAAAACAAAACTTGTATTTGGATCTGATGCATTTGCTTTCAAATTTCAAGAAATATATAAGTTCTTTCATAGTAGTAATGATAGCAGATCTAGAGGTTCTGGAGTAGGTCTCTTAATCAAAAAGAAATATGAAAGAAAGTTAGCATATATAAACAAGATAGAAGGTTATATAATAGGAGTTAGCTTATTATCAATGAAAAGTAAACTTGCAATTTTTCAAGTTTACTTATTTTCTGATAAGAAAGAAATTAAATATTTACAACAAATCTTATAGAAGAAAATTTATGAAAAACAAAAAAGAGACTTTGAAGTAATCATTATAAAAAACTTTAATACTATAATTGATTCTACAACAGATCAGTCCTCTGTTAATAACAAGATATATACCAGATATAAAAAAGCTGAAATCGGGTTATTTAATTTTTTAGAGGACTGGAATTTCACAGATGTTCAAAGGCTTTGGGAAGAAGAAGACAATAATACTTTTACATGATCGAACAAATTAGTTTATAACATAATTGACTATATCTGGGCCATAGCTAAACTGAGTTTTGAAAATCTACAGAATTTCTATAATATACCCATAAAAACTTCAAGTAGCAGTGACCATATACAGTACTTATAATGGTTCATTTAACAACTAATAACTTGCTTAAGAAAAAGGAGCAGGAATCACAAAGAACTAAAGGTATTAAAACTCCAGATATTGCTAACTCTATGGATATCCAATGGAAAAAGTTTAGAATCTGGACAGATATTGCTTTCTCCAATATTAAAGATCAGTATATATAAAGCCCTCAAGTAACTTTAACATATTACAAATATTGAATAAGACCTGGCACCTGTTAGAATCTACTATCCTTAAAAAAGCCTTTAAGACTTTAAAAACAAAAAGAATATATTCCAACTCCAAAAGAAAATCCAAAATTGAGAGCACTATCCCTAGATATAACTTTAATACATATAGACAAGCTAATAGAATTTACTATCTATTCAAAAAAGCTCAAGTAATATGGAAACCTTCTATTAAGAAAGAGATTTCAACAGTGATTAATAGGCTTCATACCCTAAGTGATAATGCATTCACTTAAGACTTATCATCTCCTTAAAGTACTGCTGATGTTGATATGCTGCTAAAACAAATTGTCAAAATAGAATTGACCTTACATACAATTTGTAAAAAAAAAAGAAAAGTTTCTATATTAAAAATCAAATCAAACATGTCCTTGAAATCAGATGTGAGGATCTCAAAAGCAATAAAAAATAAATGCTGAACTGTATCCTCAATAGAAAATAATTCAAGATAGTAATTGATAGACCCCTAGTACAAGACTGCAAGGGTTCAACATATATAGCTACAAATCCATAGACTATTAATCAACAAGTCAAGACCTATTACCAAGAAGCTTTCAAGAAAAGAAAATCCAATTTCAAAGACCTAGGTCTTGATTGGAAAGCAGAATATCAGTCCAAAGAATAGATTAAACCAAAATGCTACCTCCCTCTAAAAGAAGAAATTTCAATAGAAGAACTTGATAAAATACTAGAAGTCTTCCTAACAAAAAGGTATCTGGTTTCTCATAGATTAGTTATGAGATACTAAAGAATTTAGGTTCAAAAGGAAAAGTTATATTTGTACAGCTTTTTAATATGATCCTTGAAAATAGCCAAATATCCAAGAAATGAAAAAGCAGTAATATATATTCAATACCAAACCTAAACCATGGCACTGTGAGCTTAGAAATATCAAATCAATTGTGTTACTAGAAAAAGCAAGACTTTGTTTTATCAAAATAGTAAATAAGTGCTTGATAACTATCTTTGTAAAGCATGATATCTTGCAAGGACCAAACTTTGCTGGTCTACAGAAAAAGAGTACTGATGAACCCATCCAACTTCTGAATAGTATATATGAAAAGGTCAGAGAAAAAAAAAAAGAATTATAGATACTTTTTCAAGATATGGCAAAAGTCTGTGACACAATTAGTTTTGAAATATTGAAAAAGGCAATATCAAAAATTCAAATTCTATTAATAACAAGACAGCTGCTCATCAATCTTTTTAAGAACAAAGAATGTTATACTATTCTCCCTATTGGACTTTTTGATCCATTTATAGCAGGGGATAACATTGGTCAAGAGAAAACAATATCTCTATTATTTTGGTGAATTTTTTATGACCTATTGCTTTGCAAAATTCAAAATAAATAGAATTAGGAATATACTATGGAAAAGGAGTGAATACCTGACTTCTAGATACCAGAAATTAAGAAGAAACTATTTATTAGACAAGCAATCATTGCATATATGAATGACACAACCTGGATAGCTAGATCTAAGTAAGAAATGAAGAACATTTTGGAAAAGGTCAGAAAATTTTATATAGCAAATGATTCACAGATTAATAGTGAGAATTTAATTTTGCTTACAATAAATTAAAATAAGCTAGAAACTGGAATAGTTCATGCTGGTATTGACAAAACAAAAGTCAAAGAAATGAGCAAAGATGATCAGGCACAATTTATAGAAGTTTGGTTTGGAAGAAGACATAATAGCAAGAATACAATTAACTTGTTAAAAACTAAGATTAGATTTGTAAATCTAGCAATTAGTAAAAAAGCTATGATTGAGAAACATGCTAGATATATTATCAATAGAGTTCTGATTCCCGAGATAGAATACTGTATATAACACACACATATTAAAAAAAAAAATATGCAATAAGCTTACAGCAATATATAAAAAAACTTTCAAGAATAAAGTTCTCATATATAGCACAATGTCAAATAGTTGTATTCATAATAAGAAGATATTAGGTCTCAAGAATATATGGGAAATCCAACTTGAAAGTCATATAATCTCTTTTTTCTGTCAGCTGAACAATCCCAAAAATCCAGGAATAGTAACAATTATTCATCTCAAATAGAATTAGTTGAAACACTGGGAGCCTAGAAATATCTTGAAATATTCAACAGATGGAAAAAGATAACTTTGTTGTGACCACTTTGGTCTTTGCCAATAAACTTCAAATCTCATATCAAAGTTAGAGATGGAAAGACTTTTTTCAAGTCAAGGATAGTCTACTTTCCATTAAGTCAATTCTTGAGAAGTGTGATTATAAAAAGGCTATAGCATCCCTTAAAAAATATAATATAATGTTCTTGAATGAATTAGTTAACTTAACTATAAGAACAATTAGATAATAGAAAGCAGTTCAAATATTTTTTGGAAATAGAAAAGGTCGTATTCGCAGATGATATGAGCAAATTGTTTCTCAGGTTACAAAAAAATAGAATTTGCTTAGAAGCTCACTTAGAAATTTAAAATGATATATTTATGAAATTGCAATAGAACAATTATCGAATACACTGGATAAAAGAAAGACTTACTGGGAAATTATTACTAATCTATCAAAAAATATGATAGGAAAAGTTAAAAAAGCTCAAAAAAATATAATTTTCACTCCATATCAGCTCAGTTATAATAGTACTGATAATTCGACCCTATGTTATTCAGCTTTATCCAAGCTGATAACAACAGTTTTATCTTCAGAAACATATTTCCTGTCTCAACTCAACAAGTTTAAAAATACAAGGATAAGAAAATCATTATTGTTTCCTGGCAACCCAACAGATTGGATGCCTAATAACTCAAAACAATATAGACCTGATATCTAGAATATAGCAATAACATATAAAGAAGTAGTGATAGAAAACTAACATATTTTATTAATAGAGTAGGCCATTTGCTCAAAAGAATATATTTGAAAACTTATTGATGCTTTAGATTTAATCGAAACAATGAACATAAAAACTTTACTTTCTATATTGATGGATTCTTTAAGAAAGAAACAGAAGATATTGAAATAGAGTGTCAAATGGGTTTCACTTAAATTCAGATTCAAGACAATACTATTGTCAACCAATTTTTAATAGGAGGACTGCTATGGCCTTCAGTAGCAAGAGTAGAAATACTAGCAATATTAATAGTATTCTACACTCTACCTCAAAATACTAATGTCACCATCTTTACAGATTGCAAAGTAGCTATTAGAATATGGAATACCATATAATTATAACTACTTATGTTATTTAGAAAATGGATCAAAATAGCTAACTGGTCACTTTGAACAAGGATAAAAAATCTAGTTAAGAAAAAAAACCTTACTTTAATACTAGAAAAGATCTGTGCATATATTTCAACAATATGGCAAATATATTAGAAAAATTAACTAGAAAAGAAAATCTAATAGAATGATAGCATATATCAAAAATAGGTACAATCTTCTCTATAGTTACATAGAAAGGCCTGACTATTGACATCGATATCTGGGAGTTCATTAAAGGATAAAATCATAGAAAAATTGGTCTTTATTGGAATAATTAAAGACAGATTTAGAATAAATGAAGTAAAAAGAAAACCATGATAAACTGGATAGATTTTTGGAGCCAGTTTAATATTTATCATATATTGTATATATTCTTTAAAGATAACAAGGACAAAAGCTTTTTGGTAAATCTTACTCATAATGAACCTTTGATATTACAAATACTTAAGGAGCAAAAACCAGAAGTTTATAAATCAACCACTTGTATTAGGTATGGAACTTATAAAGAAACAATTGATCACCTATTCTTGTGTTTAGCAATAAGCTTCAAAAGACTAGACATCTGAAAAGAAGCAAGTAGAAAGTTGGTCCAATATATTACTGATCAAATGGAGATCAAGGATAAAGATCAAGAAGCTATATATCAAGTAGTTGATACATGACTTAATGAGATACAAGTATAGCAACAGAAACAATGTCTTTTTAAAATAATATATGGATATATATATAAAGACAAAATAAAAGATATTGAAGACTTCCTCAAACTATACTACAAGATAAAGCCACTTATTACAAAAAAAGCTATAGAAAGACTGTGTCAATGAATGCAAAAGAATTTCAAAAAAAAAGATCTGAAATAAATGCTACAAAGTGATAATTGAATGGAAAAAGACTTTGAGTATTAATAGAAGATCTAAATAATACCGAGTTCCAAAGAACAAGTTTGAAAATATAAAAAATCCAGAAAAAGAGAATCGTATTTCATTAAACAAAATATTACATGAAAAACAATTCAAAAATATAAACCTTGAAGAGATTATTGAAAGATGGATAGTTAAAGGAAGAAAGTGGTTAGATATTTGATTTGCTGTTTAGAATTTTGGAGGATTTACAGTAATGATTTGTAAGCAATGAACTTGATAGCTAAAGGATAATCCAAGTTATTAAAAGAGCAAAATATCATCTCCTAAGTTTTATCTAGAGATGTTAAACTTCTAAAATGGGTGAGCTGTCATATAAAAATCTTTGAAATTGTATAACATTGTAATTACATAATAAAGATAAGTCATGTCAGCCTAATAATAAATTAAAAAATATATATATATATATAAACAAAACAAGGTTTTATATAATTTTATTAAAACAAAATACTCATTCCACTGATCTCCAGTTTTTCTAAAATTTTCTTTTTTGGTAATTTTCTTGGAAAACAAAAGAAATCAGCTATAACACAAAAAGAAACTTTTAATAAAAACTAGCAAAACAACAAGAAATAACTACATAGGACCAGTTCTTAGTACATCTAATCTTCTGGCAACAAGAAGTAAAAAAATACAAGTATATTTCAGCCATACTTTGTAGATTTTCTTTCTTTACAGAGGAAATAAAAATTCAAGAAAACTGATTCACAGTAAGCTCTTTGAGACCCAACCTCAACTTCCCAAGCTCTCAGCCAGGCCAGTACAGGTTAATACCTTTCTTGATACCAAGAGAAGTCCTATAAACAATAGGCCAAACCAATAAATCAGTTCAAACTCAAGGTTCACAATACCTAAGAGGATATCCAAGTCTCTTTTGCTAAACAGTAATGAGCATCCAAACATCACAACAACAATACATAATAATTGCTATATCGCACAAAATACAAACTCACACGTTATTCAGGAACACAACAACTTGTTTATGTATCAAAAAGATAATCTGAGCAGAACATGATTAACTCTTCAATTTCACATGTTTCTCTAAACTATTTTAGTAAATAATACCAATCAACTGGAATTACAAGTAAACAATAAACAATAACACATGTCCGATCAAAGTAAACAACAATTTACATCTGATCCAAACACAACACTATACAAAAGTAAACAACATATTTTTCTGTGACACGCAATTCAATATGACTATGAAAAAACATAAGTTAATGCAAATCACAAAGAAAAGGGAAGCACATATTATAGATACATTGGTCCAACTATCCTAAAAATATGATCAACAACAAACACTATGGATTATACAAACTATTCACAGCACAATATCTACTACCGATAATATCACAAACAAGGTCCTGGGATCAAGCAAATACTCAATTCTAGATAGTATCATTGCTAGGATTCTAAATATTGATCAAACCATCTTTATTAGGGCCACAGTTCTCAAACAACACATTCTCTACTTATGGGTCCAGAGGCAAGGCAAAGAAAAAGACCTATTAGCCCCCTTCCTGGAGGACAAGTACTTTGATATAATAAATCAGGAAGAACAATCACAACAAGTTCCTTACATTCCTCCTAAGGAGCAACCAATGATAAATGATCTCTATGCAATTAGAGACCTCCAAGAAAAGGAAATAGATATGGAAGTTTAGCCAACAATAACAATAGAAATTCCTACCAATATTGAAATTGAAATGGGAGAAAAGGCAATAGAAGATAAAATTGGAATAGAAGAAATTACTGAAAAAATTAAAGGGGATAATATTGTAGAGCAATTCGCATATTCCATAAGAAACAGACCAAAAATATCTGCCTAAATCCATTTTATATTAAAAAAGATGGTAAATACAAAATAGAAGTATTTACAGCTAGACTTCCAGGAGAATCTGAACACAAATGAGTGGCATATCTCCAAAATGTATTGGGACTATCAAAAGACTCAAAGCCTTTCAAAAAAGAGTTTCTCAATGGCAATGCCTGAACAACATTTTGTTGTGAAGAAGAAGAAGAAGCCTTGCAGTGTTTAGAAAAAGCTAACAAAAAAGAGGACAAAAACTTTATAGTTATATCCCTAGAAACAGAGAAATAAATGAATGTCTCATATCCTGTACATAAGAAAATTTTTCAGCAAAAGGAAAAGGAGAACAAGAGATCATTAGTAGTAACCCTTATTGATATTGATCAAAGTCACTCAAGACATGAGATCAAATCTACCCTTCAAAGATATGAAGAGATTTCAAATATTCATATCTACAATTATTCAAGATCACAAAGAAAAATTAAAGCTCAAATAATATCACACCAGCAATACAATAAT
>CAJVPT010004449.1:0-13462 GCA_910592055.1 Acaulospora colombiana | reverse complement strand
TTTTTAGAAGGTAATGGGATTCCTACATAGAGAAAGTTGATTACAAAATTGTTTTGTGATTTAAAGTAATATGTACCTAATTACACCTAACAAAGTGGGCCTGTTTTTGAGCGTTAAAAAAAAAAAAATAATAATAATAATTTCATAATTTTATTATTATTATTATTATTAAACTCTTTCACCTATCTGAATAAAACTACTATATATGAAAGCTCACAAAAAATTTCTTTGCTTAAAGAAAAAATAAATGATCTTGGAAGAGCTTCTGTTTCCAAAAGTCATACATCCAATGCTGAATATATTCTTTTTAATGTTTTGGTTATAAATATAGATCCTCCATAAGTTATTATTATCTATAAAAATACAAAAACCAATAACATTTTCACTACCCTATTTACTCAATACACTTGTCTTTCTAGATTTAGTAATTGTTCAAAAATTTAGCTAACTCCAGTTCACTTCTCTAAAAATATGGAATAAGATATTCAAGTAATTATTGTTACCTTTAAAGACTATCAAAGAACAAAATTCTCTACCCAGCTTACCATTCTAACTCTCTTCAACCCTAAAAAAATGATGATCAATAACCTAAATACTTTTTTAGAATTTTAACATATATTCTACTTAATTGATAATAACAGAACAGATATTATGAAGGAAATAATAAAATAAAAATTAAACATAGCCTTCACATTCCTTGGGACAAGCTTGAAACTTTTACTGATGAAAAATAAAAAACTTTTACCTTGAACAGAAAACCCAAAACTCTTTTACTCCTCCAAACACTTCTGCATCAATTGAAGAAAAAATTGATTATAATATAATAATCAATAACAATATTATGCAACTTTATTCTTCTTCAGCAACAATTCCTAAATCCACCTCTAATCATGTATCACTGTTAGATAATACTAAAATAACAAATTCATGTGATTATGAAACAACTAATATAAGACAATTTTTGTTATTGCACAAAATCCAAATAGACTTGAAATAGAAATTGATAACTATTCATCATTAACCCAATTATATAAAGAAGACTTAATAAATACTAGATTATAGATAAATAATACTAAAATTACATCAGCCCCACTATTCACTAGTTACTTATTCAATAATATTTATTTAGCACTATCAGAAGATAAATAGCAAAAGATCCTTAATTTTTGCAATGAAATTATCTTATATGATCAATTCCCAGAAGCCATTGTCAATCTTTTCTTAAAATTCAGAGATGAACCTAGAGGTTAATCGAGGTCTTCTCTAAAGGTCATCTTTTCAAAAATAGGGAATGGAGACTGAGACTTTTTCAGAAAATTTGTTTAAAAAAATTTAATTAAAGAATAGCATCAAGTAGAATATAAAAAATTGAAGATGAATTCAAAGTCAATTATCATAATATCAATAATATTAGTTATATTACCAGAATGACCAGAAAAAAATCAGAGTTATTATCAGCAAAGCTTTTTATAGCCTATCCCAGGTTTTTTGACCTCACAAAACTTAGATACTGATAAATAGTTCAACTATTTGAATATGGCTTTAATTTCTGTTTTAATACTTTCTTCCCAAAAATAAGTTATTAGAACCTTTACAATAAATGTGAAGAACTTATCAAGATAAAATTACCTGACTTCCCAGTCTCATTCAATTTAATCCCTGCCTTTATCGAAATCATGCTTCCTAAAACCATTTCCATTACTTTATTCAAAAATATAAGAGAGATCGCACAGAGTCTTAGAGCATATTATAATTTTGACTTTCTTTTTTCTTCATATTTCATTAAAAGGTCCAATCTTCCAGAGAACTTATCTCATCTAAAAGTTGAAGTACAAGGTATTTTTCTATTGACAAAGAAAGCAGATCTTAGAGATTACTGAATGCTAGTTGACAAACTGAGAGAGCATTATTATATGCCAAATAAGCTTTCTGAATCATACTTTTGTCTTCTGCCTCCAAAGAAACTCCTTCCTCCATTCTATAAAAACCTTTCAGAACACTTTATTGGTCACTTTCCAGTAAGTAACAATGTCACTGACATTAAAAAAACTATACAAATTTTGAGGAATAAATCTTATGCTTTAAAAATCTACCAGCAAACTAAATCATGATCCAAAGATTTTTTTTATCAGTACATTAATATAGTAAAAATAATGGAATTATCCATCCTATTAACAATTAAAATGAGGTCAAAAATTTTATTAGATAATTAAAAATCAAGTTTTTTTTCAAACTTCACATTGAACTTGAGTGGATCAAGGAAGATTTGATCCAAAGTGAAAATCCCACATTCCAAATAACTTTTCTCAAGTAGAAGAAGAGCTTGAATAACTAGTAACAAATTGAATAGAAACATTCTAAATTTGCTGTAACTGTTAAAACAATTAAAGAGAAATACTTTAACCATATCCCAAAAGAATGGTTAATACCAATTCTATCAAACCTTTTTAATCTCAAGAAAGCTTAACCCATTATTAGATCTGAAAACAGTACAATAACCCTTTTAATAATTGAAAATGAATCACTTACAAACAAACTTAATATTCTTAGGAAAATATTTCACTTTGAGAAACTATCACCAGAATCTCTAATTGAACCTGAGTTACTTGACCCAGCTCTAACTCTCTTACCAAAACTTATATAAATAATACATACATTGATTAACCCAAATCATTCATTATTAACTTGTATATCAACTATTACTCCCTTGTCTTCTATACCTATTATATCAACACATTTTCAAACAAACTCTACTATAATTAAAGATAGGTCTCTAAAAGAAGAGGCAAGAACAAAAGTCAAAAGTTCCTCACTAGTAAAAATTAAAATTTTTAAATTAATAACTATAAAAAAACTATTCACAATTGTTCTTAATTATCTAAATTATTGATTTATAGTATTTTTTTAACTTTTGTTCCTATTAAAGTAAAGAGTTATGAATTTTGTTCCTTAAAAAGAAACATAAGTGATCTGCAAAATTTTATATGCTAAATACTTTAGGGACCTATCATTAACTATAACACCCCTTAAAAACCTTATTATATTATTTAATCTCAATATCAAAGACTTCAATAGCAGTGCAAAAATATTAGAACTTATCAAGTCTATTACAAGCAATAGATACATTCTTTGCTGCCTAGAAACAAAAATCACAAAATTAAAACCACTTTCTACATCTTTAAACAATATTACAATCATTATTAACTTATTCAAGAATTCTGCTAGCAACGAGTAGCCATTCTTTTAATCAAAACTATTACTAATCATATCTTTAAAAAATTCACCTTTAATAAGTTTGTATATGTAATTTATCTCAAATTCAAATCCAAAATAGATATTATAATTATCTTATACTATTTTCCTATAAACATGACCTCGGGAAAATAGCAGTTAAAACTCTCAACGATTTTATCAAAGAGTACTTTAGTAAGCACATCATTCTTGCAGGAGACTTTAATACTTATCCTATCTCTGCTTCCACATATATAATTACATAACAAATATAAGAGACATATATATTGATAGCTTCAAAAATTTATTGACATTGATAAAATAACAAACAATAAGTATAAGTACATACAAATCACAAACAACAGTACTTCTAGAATTGATCAAGTATAGATTACCAGTAATCTGGCAAGTAAAATACTTTTATATAAAGTTCAGAAACAACAGACATAATTTCTAATCACAAACAAGTGACCATTATATTGGATTGATTTGAATATAAACCTAACAGAATCTGCTTTAACATCAATGTCTATAAATTTAAGAATGCTTCTCCAGAAAACATAAAAGGATTCAAAGAAGATATTGAACTGACATGCCTAACAAGCAACACTTCAACTTGAGACTTTATAAATAAGGTTATCAAAACCTCTCTTGGCAATAACATTTCAAAGCAAAAGTATATAATACTTACCAATAACATAGACCCTCTCAAGCATTACTCCAGTGTCATAAGAGTCATTAAGAGAGCAATTAATGTATCAAAAAACAATAACAGGGAAGAAGTTTTCTCAAAACTCCCAACTATCACCTTATTAGCTTTACTAAAAATTATTAGCAATCGTCCCTGTACCAAAGACTTGCAAAAACTGCTGAAAACTTTAATCCAGGAAAAATTATTTAAATTGAATAATATTATTATTCAAGAAATACAAAAAGAAATGAAATCAAATTATTATAGATTTTGGACTAGGCAAAAAAAAATGTCTCAAAAAAGCATTAGAATATCTGTGACCTTTCCTCAATCTTTTAATCCCCCTTGAAAAAAACAACCAACTCCACGATAACCCTAACAGACTTGCAACTCTCATATTTAATTACTTCAACCATTTATTATTAATTACAAATAGTTAGTATATTATGAACTATTGAACTATATCCTTGACAATGCCTATGATACTTTTGTCTCAACATTATCTATGCAGAATCTGTAAGAAGTTTTACTAACTTTTCTAAATATAAAGCCTAAAGCTTACCCTTATTTCTTATAAAGCTTGAATCCAAATAGATCCAAATGCAAAAAAATACATCTTAGCTCTATTCAATAACATTCTAACATTAGATCAAATTTCTAAATTTTGAAAACAATTAGTCATTTCAGTATTACCAAAAAAACTTGTTTAATCACATAATCTCACTGATAAATACTTGATCTTACTTATTGAAACAAGTAGAAAAATCTTTAGAAAAATCATTAATGACAGACTTGCTAATTATATTCTAAGGCATAAAGCCATCTCAGAATCTAACTTTGTCAACCTCAAAAACCAAAACATTATTGAGCCAATCACAATTATTATCTCATGCATCAATGCCACCAATAATTTCAATAAGAAAATATGTGTAACATTATTTGACATCTCCAAAGCTTTTGATTCTATTAATATTACCAGTCTCAAGAAAGCAATGAATTGTATTAAACTGTCAAACAAATCTATTTCACTCATAACTGATCTCTTAAATGAAAAAGAATTGAAAATAATAACCTATTATAAACTTATCAAACCTCTAAAAGTAAGTAAAGGGATTAACCAAATGGAATATTTAGCTTTACTACTTTTGATCATCTTTTATAATCCTATAGTAACCAAAATATTAACTGAATATTTTTTTATCTCCAAAATCCTTGCTTACATGGATGATGTTGCCTTAGTAAGCTTTAATATGCAAGTTCTCCAAGAAGTAATAAACATCTACTGTTCTTTTTTATTTCTCAATTCCATCAAATGCAATTATAAAAAACTGAGTTAATCTCCAATCTCAAAATATCCAATCAAAAAAGAAATCAATTCCTTATAATTAAAGGGAAAAAAATCTTTTCTAGACCATATAAGAAGGATATCAGATATCTTGGAGTTAATCTCTTAGGCAAATCTTCATCTTGTTCTACAAAAAATAAGTTATTAAAAAAAAAATAAAAGTTTACCAATATAATTACATCACAAAAAGGATGGAATAGTCTAATAACTAGACAAGCTTCTTATTAAATTATACTAACACAACTAGAATATTCTATCAATATCACAGTTCTATCAGATAATGAAATGATTATTCTCCAAAGGAAAATAAACAAACAAATTAAAGCAAAATTAGATATTGATTATACTTATCAGCAAACCTTGACACTATCAAACTTTAAAACTGTTATGATCTCACTACTATTAAAAATTTGATAGCCAAACTCATCAATCCAAAAATCTTTTCTGCCACTTCAAGAGAAATCATATCAATACAAGCCACCTAAACAATCTGGTACTACTCAATCTGTTTCTTTATTACTTTACCAATACATTAATAATATTAGCAGCCCTACTAGTAAAGAAATATAATATCAGAATCTATCCATGCCCCTGCCCTTTTAATTATACTAACCATAAGAACTCAATTGGCTTAAATACCAAACTTACAAAAGCAATGGCTCTTTCACTTATTATACTGTCATGGACTATCCCAGCGAGTCTGTCACTAATCTATAACATCTTGCGTAATCCAGACATTTCTTAAATACTTACAAATGACACAAAAAAAAGAACATCTCCCATAAAGAATACTTAGGGAAGGCAGAGGTATGGTGATTGACTTGGCCAAAGATAAGTATCTCTTTATTTCATTCTGTTTCTTTGTGATATCACTAACTCTTATCTCTATTCTCAATGAGAGCTATTTTCCTAACACATTCAGCTCTACTTTTTTGGCATACATTGGTAAGCTATTTATACTTTTTTAATTAACAATGGGCTATCTACTTTATAATCGGCTATATTAACCCTAAGCTTTGGTAAACTTCCCATACTTTTTCAGATACACATAGTTCCCTTATCAGTATCTGAGCCTTATCTATAGTTTCTTACCTTGCGATACTCAATCTTTCATGCCAGACTTTCAAGTTTTTGGATTCTAGATTGTTACATATAAATCACGTCACCCATGTGACCCATAATAATACTAATATTAAACCTATTCAGAACATATACATATATAAAAGAAACACCAAACTAACTTGAAAAGAATAACATATATACAAAGGATGAATAATATCCAGTCTATTTCCAATTGGATCTCTACTATTCCAAATACTTTTATAACTATTTGCAGCAATACAACATTCCTTCTAAACAAAAAAAAAATTTAAATTTTGAACTTTCTAAGATAATAACTATATCAATCTCATCAAAGTACATATTAATGCTACTCTCTTCACAATTATTAAAGGTATCTATTACCAACTTAACAACAAAAAAATAATCTTATATTCATGTTTAGTCCAAACCTGTGTTAAGCAAAAAAATATTTATGATCACAAATCTGTTTGGCATATTACATGATCAAACTCAAAATATTTACTTAACAATATTCAAGAACTTTTAAATTCTTTTCAAGTGCAATGTAACCAATTCCTCAAATAATAATCACATCACTTCTCACAACTATGTAACTAATACTATACACCTATATCATAACTTAAGCAGCAATACCTTTTCAATTATAAAGCCAGATTGCATTCTTACATATATATTATACTTTAACTTCTGGGCTATTTTTTAATCAGTCCTTTATTAAACTCTTACTGATATTTCACAGTTATCAATGATAAATATATATCTAAACACAATTCCCGATACAAAAGTTCTTGAGTATATTAACAGATAAATCAAAGTCTTCTTTAGCAGGATTATTAATAAATATAATATTCTTATAGTATGAAAAATCTTACTATTCTGTGATATAAACTGAGAGATTAATAATTACCACCCAATATCTTTTCTATAATTAATACCTCTATTCTTCAATGTTTTTTCTTAATATTCTCAACATCACTATTAATTAACAATATACATACAACTAGCATGACAGACTGAATTAAATTTATAAATTATTATACTAACTTATTTGATACATTCCTTAGCAAGTCAACTATCTATAAACCCTTATTCTTTATGGATTTGGAAATTATTATTAAAGCAAATAATAAATTAAAAACACCAATCAATTCAAATACAGAGCCCTGTTCACCTTCAGCAATCAATTTCAATTAGAGTTAAGTTTTACAAGTAAAACCCAGATTACTATTTTAACAATATTTGTCTTAGATATGACATAGTCCTAGAGGATTTACTCCATATCTTTTCTTGCTCTTATAACAAACCTCTACTCAATAAAAAAAACCAAAAATTGAAAACCTTATTCTAGATCTCAATCCAAAATATGTAAAACCCACTGACTTTATTAATATCTTCATATTAATAGAAAACACTTTACTAAACTTAAACACTTATAAGTTTAATTCCTCATTTGATCTCCTTCAAAAAAAGATATTATTTTCAATTATATACTTAAAGTTCTCTACAAGGCCTAAAAACAGTATTCCACTATAGTGACAATTCATCTGCCTCTGGAATAAAGTGAAAAAAAAAACAAGCATCACAAATCTTTAAATTCAAGCATAAATAATAACACTACATTTAACACTATTGTAACCTTGTTAAGTAATTCATACAATTATATTTATAAATCAATTTTTACTCTAGCAATAGTATCATCATTTTAAATAGGCATTAGTCATTTAACACTATTGATATGAGTTCATCTTTGAGGTATTAACTGGTATCAATAGATTTTTTTGTAATAAGCTACATTTAATTTACAATTGTAAAGATTGTTAATGTAATAACAGTAAATACTCTTATTTGAATAAAGTTTTATATCTATGGATCAATAGTGCAGTGGTTAGCACTCCATAGGTCAGATTACAAGATCCAGTTTCAATTTTACCCCAATATAAAACCAATACGAGGAATTGAATCCATCCATTGGTGTAACCATAAACTAACCATCTGGTCTATATCTAGATTGTGATCAGGTTGTGATCTGAATTGGATAGAATTATCACTGACATAATCGCATTACCAGAAATGGTAGCAAGAAGAATAGATCCTCAAAACCGATAGCATGCCTCTCAGGATCAAAACAAGAAAACAACTCATCCGGGGACACAAATGGCTTAATACAAAAACTCGTGCTAAAGAAAAGGACTCTTCCATAATAAGCCAGTTCCAGTCCTAATGCATGTAGCTGTGCTGACTTTCACAGACTTGACTATCGGGAGGCCTTGGTGGGAGAAGAAATCTGCGGACCACTCCGAAGGATAAAAAACTGGGATCCAGAATACTGAATTTGTCGGCCTGATAACTAGAATACTCTTAATAAAAAATTGTTCTAGAAATAATTAAGACAAAATCATGCAGGCTTCCAGTTTGAGGTTGGGTTGATAGTGGCGATACATAGCATTAGTTAAATATATATAGCTATCCATATAGATATGATTTACTATAATATATATGTAAAACTACTCATTTGTAATAACATAACAATTTCGATTTAATAAAATTACAAATTAAGCCTGTGGGCTCTAAACTGGCTGACAATCCTTTTCAACAAAATTCTAACACAAGGAGAAACACTGAGAGAATGGAGTTTAGGACACATATACCCCATACCAAAGCCTACAGATTAGAACAACAGGATCGCATTATTAGGCTTATCACACTACTAAGTGCAGGAAGGAAAATCTTCACAAAGATTCTCAGTGACTGCCTGGCACAAATCTGCAGAGAGCACAGCATACTCAGTGAACTAAACTGGGCAGCACTTCCCGGTAGTAGCATGCAAGCTCCAATACACATTATCGATCTTTACATAGAACAAGTATGTAGAGAGAAGTAGAAACTATGGATCCTGAGCCAGGACAGGGCAAAAGCATATAATTCAGTCAATACAGAGAGGCTGGAACAAGCCATGAAACGCATCAAAGTACTACAGAAAGCAATAAACATCATATGTGCACTCATTAGAGAAAAAGAAAACAAAGTTATCACTACACATGGCCTGAGCCCAAGCTACAAGATCCTGGATAGCATTGATCAAGGAGATACAATCTCTCCTCTCCTGTGGCGAATCTTTTATGACCCACTGTTGACAGAGATTCAAACATCAAGTAGAGAATACAAATATAAGACCAGCTTCAAAGAGCACATCGATGGGCCATACAAGGAAAAACAACTGGACATTAAGACCAGTACATACATGGACGACACAACTTGGTTAGCAGAAAGTGCTGAGAAAATTCAAAGGACCCTAGAAATAGCCACAGAATTCTATAACATTAACGACATCAACATTAACCCATCAAAATCACAACTAATTATTATCAACGGGCAGCCAGAAGACTTCAATCATAGTTTAACTCTCAAAAAAGGAGCCATCCAAGGAAGCAAACCAGGTATATCAATGAGAATGCTGGGCATATGGCTAGATAGCTCTGGAAAGAAAGATTATCAAAAGCAGCTCATCACAGAAAAAGTAAAGAAAACATGTAAACTGATAGGATGGAAGGCAACCACAGATAAGCAGATTAGATATATTATAAATCACGTACTCATGCCAAGTATAGAATATCTACTGAATGATATAATATTATCAGAAAGCACATGCAACCGTCTGATGGGGAAAATTGCAACAAGATACAAACATAAGTGTGGTCTAGCCCAAATGTTCCTCAATACTCTCCTATACAATCATGTTGAGCACAATATAAATCATATCTGGGACAGACAAATACAGTTGCATGCAAAAAACTGGACTGGAAGGATGGAGAATGAGAGAATGCTTGGGCAAATCTCCAGAATGAGTCTGCAAAACCTACAGAACCAGTTCTGATTAACCAATGCAATAACAACATACCTCACACAACCCTTCCTCAAAGCAGGGCAAAACCTTGATCACTACACTCTATGGATCCTAAAGAAACATGGCTTCCAATTCCATCTCAATCCCAGATTCATAATCCCCCAAAGAATAAAGAAGATAGATGACACAATTGAAGAAATAATACCAGAATCTTCATATCACCAATATAGACATATTTTGTGAAGACACAACCTAATGTTCATCGGACAAGTGATTAACTCCACAGGCACAAGGACACTACATTGGAGGGAAGTGGGGGCCATCAACAAAACAAGGAAAAGAGACAGTTCAAAATGGTATGAATATATCTTAACAGATCTTACAAGCACAGCCAGAATACAAGACAGAATGGAAAATGAAACACAGAACAATCCAACCTTTGACCAAGGGAGACCAGTGACAAAGATTAATATCTACTGACCATATTGGAGGGCTATATTAAAACAAGACCAAGTAGCCACAGGTAAAAAGAAATGCAATGCTAGCCCTAACACAGTAGTTCTCACACATGACACAAGAACAGAAGACCAATCATCACTAGAAAAATGTAAAGGATACAATCTGGACGAAGGAAAGGACACATCATCAGGATCATGAAATTTTTCAACCAAAAAACAACACATAATCCAGATTCTGATAGAACAAACAAGCATCTCAACCAAGGAAGACAAGAACAAGACCACAACTGCACTATGCTGTAGAATATCTCCAAAGTTCATTACTAAGGAACTAAACAACCTGACAGAAATCTCAAAAACAGAGGAATCTTACATGCAGCTTCATATCAACAACAATAATTGGGAAGTGACTGATCTCAACAAGTTCTTCACCCTCAACAAGACAGAATTGAACACCCTAAGCACGATTCAAGAACAAATAAGAGACCTAAGATTGATCACAATCTATACAGATGGCTCAGTATCAAACCATGGTAACAGGCCACACATGGGCTTCAGTTGGATTATCAAAGGGGAAACAGGAACTGAGTACTCCTTCCAGGGACAAACCCAACTCCATGCCTCCTCAACTCGTACAGAAATAATGGCCATAACAATAGCAATAAGTACCCTCAACAAGAACACTACAGCCCACCTATACACAGACAGCCAAACAGCAATTACAAACCTGACAGAGATAACAGATCCCATGGGACCCAAGAAAAAGAGGAAACCCAACCAAGCAATAATCACACCTTCAACTACATTAGAAAACAACAGAACCGAAACATAATACTCTACAAAGTAAAGGCACACTCCGGAATTTCCCTCAATGAAGAAGCAGACAAGTTAGCCAGGATTGATCCTATATTACAATACATGAAGCCCAAATGAAAGATTATAAACATTAAGGGACAACACCAGGGGGCACCACCTATAGAAATAACATGAGACACAACAACAGTAGACATCCCAGGAAAGAATTTAGATAAGCAAGTCAACAAGGTTATCAGGTTGACAAAATGGAAACTGCTCAACAGAACATGAAACAGCTTTACAGAGAAAGATCTCAGAGACATATACTGGAAGTATACCTTCACCACCATACATCTATCCAGGATGAACACACACAACACATCAAGCCAAGACCATCAAATGCAGAAGTTTGGATTCAACCTTTGGTACAAAGAGCTCCCGACTATATACAAACTACACAACCAATTCCCTTCAACTTATAAAGATAACAAATGCATCAGATGCAGGACAGTTGAAGATACAACACATTCCTTTCTATATGGCAACAACACAAAAATGCTAAAGAAGAACTTTCACAGGATCCTAATTAAGAATGCTTCAGCACAAGTCACGAAGGAACACAAGAAAACTTTCAAAAACCACATCTACAGATGGGTCCAGTTGAACAACTCCAGGAAGCTTAGACTTTTGATAAAAGGGGCAGTCCTAAAAGAAATACCTGAGGTACTTGAGATAATCCTAACAGACAGAAAGGCCAAATTCAAGACCATCATAAACATAATGAAGGAGTGGAAAGAATATCTGTACGATATATGGAAGCTAAGATGTGAAAGGTCACAAGACCAGAAGAAAGCTTAAGACACACAGAAACGAAAGCAACATAGAAAAGACAGAACAGGGAAGTATGGAAAGCAAGCAAATCCAATCGAGGCACAACAAGCCCTATTAAACCTGACTAGAATAGTAAATAGCTACACAAATGAATACATAAAATATCAAACTAGCATCTTTTCACTTTTATCTTTTTATATGACAACTAGCATGGCCTTGACATGTTAGTGTCTTCCTTTACGGAAGGGCAACAGGCCATGAGGTAGCACATAACTTATCGGGTTTTACTATTACTGAATATACATCTCTGTATTATAGTCATAAATACTTTTTACATATGTAATTTGGAAAAAAAAAATAATACAACGAGGCTGTGCTAGTCAAAAAAAAAAAAATAAAATAAAATAAAGTTTAATATTTAATACTTATTCATAACAAAAAAAAAACAATTTTTTTTATTTTATAATTTTTATAATTTTTTTTATTTTAATTTTTTTTTATTTTTTTATTTTTTTTTAAAAGTAAAAAAATTAATTTCTATTTTTTTTTAAAAGTAAAAAAATTAATTTCTATTTTTATTTTTATTTATAAAATATCTTTTTAAATACAATATTTTTTGTATATATTCTATTCTTTCCTATAAAATGTTTATTTTTTGTCATAATTTTAATAATATTTTTAAATTGAATCCTAAATAAAGTTATAGATGATTGTCTATAGGTAAAAATTGATTTAGGTAAATATAATTCAAATTTTATAATTGTTATGATTATTACAAAAGACAATTTAATAAGAAATTTTCTTCTAATTAATTAAAATAGAGATTAGAATCAATTGATATTAATCTTATTTGAGATATAAAAACTCTTTTTTATTTATTGATTACTGTTAAGATTTCTGCATCAATAATATGTTGTCGACATTCTTTAATTATTAATCTGAGGCTATTATACAATCCTTCTAATGGATTAAAATTACTTAATAATATTATAAAACTATTTTTAGAGCACCAATTTATAGAAAGGTATTTCACTTAATATTAGGGTATTTAAAAATTCGAAAGAATAAAGACATTGATCAATTTTATTTTTATCTTCAATTAAATCTGTAGATATATATTCAAAAGTTTTATTAAGAATATATTTTAATACCTATTAATTGATTTCCTCCATATCTATATTTTT
>CAJVPT010004448.1:0-13464 GCA_910592055.1 Acaulospora colombiana | reverse complement strand
TTGCTGAATGTTACATGAGTGGTAGTATTTTTTGTCGAATGTTACATGAGTGGCAGTATGCCGAATAATTTTTTTTCGACTAGTATAATATTGATCTGACTAGAAACTTGGGAAGTTAATATTGAACTTTCCTAAGCTTATAGTAAATTAGTTTAATAGTATGATTCTTTTCTCTAGTAAAAATAAAATTGAAAAAGTCAAGTATTATTTTTGAAGCTTCTTTGGTTTTTAAAGAAATTTTATAAAATATTGTTAAGTATTATATTTGCTATTTGATATTTAGCTGTATAGTATTTTGAGTCAACTTTTTTTTTTAATAAAAATATTATTAGTCCTTCAATTTTTTTTTAAACTACTATATAATTATTTATAAATTTTTAAAGTTTATTAATAATATTTTGATTAATTTATATATATAAATAATTATAAAAGTTTAAAAAATAAAATCTTAAAATTGATAAATTCAATTTAAATTAAAAATTATATAAAATTAAAAATTTAGAACTATAGGTTAATAGCACAGTAGTGGTGCTCATAGGTTGCAATCATAAGATCTATAGTTCAATACCACTTAAGAATCAAAAATTAAAATTAACTTTTTGATCAGGTTTGCTGATTATTTTGTGAAAGTCCTACTCAATTATTCGGAACTAGCTTGAAACAAGTTAGGCTACATGAAGATAGAACTTTTGACCTTCCATCGATCAGAGATTAAACTTAAGGTTATATTATTAAAAGGATTGCACAAAGTAAGGTTTCTGATCTAGCCTTCTATACAAAAGCCCTTAGTCCATTCTGCCTTGACAACCTTCAGAACTCTTGCTCTTTTAGCTCAGGATATTTCAATCTGGTGCTTTATTTAATTGAAAATCAATTAATAGGAATTAATTCGATACACAGGTGGTGACAAAGAAGGTAACATGCCTTCTTCCAAGGACTGAGCAAATAATATCTAGGAATATTGGAGGGTGTGTACATATCGTTGGATATATCTAATAGGTCTAGCTTAGTGAATTATAATAATAAAAAAGTTATATGAGCATTATACTAACTAGCCTAAGTATTACTATTTATGATTATATATTAATTATCTAGTCACTAGTTAGATGTGTCCACTTTTGAATAGTAGTAGGTTTAGTTAGAATTGTTAGGTTAGGTTAGTATTAATCTGTATATATAGAGATATTTGATATAATAAAAGTGGAATTAAATTGTCAAATAAAGTCTTACATTTAATATCAGTTGTAGTTTAACATATAAAAAAAAATAAAGTTAAAAATTTATTTTTTTTATAGTTTAAACTTAAAATTGTTTTTTAAATTCAAATCAATAAAAATGATAAAACTTTACTATTTAAATTATAAATTTCTAATTAAAATTTATATATTAAGTTTATTATTTTATATAAATTAAAATAAAACTAAATTACAATAAAAAATTTATTATTTAAGTTTAATATTAACTAATTAAAACTTATTATTAATGATTACATATTCTGTTATTTGGTATTCAACTGGAATTGTCTATTTTATAAATATAAACAAGTCTAGTTGTGATAAATAATTATTAATTTACTGTATATATATATAAAAATATATAAAGTTGTATGAAATAATTGATATTTACTTAAAGGATAATTGTTTTTATAAAATTTGTTAAGTTATAATTTAATAAATAAAAGTATTTGTATTTAATATTAGTCACAGTTTAATAAGAAAAAAATTTTTAATACTATTAGATTTTATTTTTTAAAATAAACTAGATATTAAATTATAATTATATAATTTTTAAAAGTGAAAAAAAGCAAATAAAAAGATTATATAATTAATTAATATATTTTTTAAATAATATATTCAATTTCATTAAAATTTTATTAATTTATTCTATATTTTTTTCATTGTCGAAAATTTTTTTATCTTTTTTTTTATCATTTATAATATTATTAAAAATTAAAGTTTACAATATTTTTTGAGTCAATAATAAAAGATATTTTTTAAATTAAAATATTTAATAATTTTTTAATAATTTTTTAATTATTAATAAGTTTAAAATAAAATGTGAAGATTATATTATAAAATTAATATTTTAATTTTTTTAAACTTATAAAATTTATACTAATAATTAAAATAGAATAAAAAAAATAATCAATTTGACTTTTTTTAATATCAAATTAAAAAATATTATAAAGTAAATTAATAATTTTTTTAAAATAATATTTGTTAAAATTATACTGTATAACTATTGATAAAAAGAAAGATATCTTAATAATATTAAAACTTTAAAAAAATAAAAAACATACTATATAATTTGAAAAAAAAAAATATAAGATTGAGATCTATAATAAAAACAGTAAATAGTTTCAAACTTTTGTAAGCCACTATATATTTTAAGATATTTTCATTCTAATTAAATCAAGAATTTTCTAAAAATAATTTATCAAAAATTTTAGAATAGGAAAATTTTACTTGTTTTATATAAGTAAGAACTCGCATAAACTATTTATAATTATACAGTTGGAACTTATAATAGAAATTATACAAAATATTTTTTTCGATAATTATTAATATTAAAATTTGTCACAACACACGTAACGTGCGTCTTTGATATGCACACGTACCACAAATAATTCGTGAAATGTACATATACATTACATATGATTTCTACAATCATCAGATAATGTTTCCCGTCGAAATTTTACAAAAGATTTTTTCACACCTAAATGTTTGCTCTTTGTACAGTTGTTTGCTTGTGAACAGGTGTTGGTGTACATGTGCTATTCCTTTACTCTGGCGGGAGCCTTTTGATTCTTTTGACTATCACAAAGTTCAAATATGGGATAAGGGAGCTACTCTGATAAAAACTTATGTTTCTTGTTTATCCGATGAAACAAAAAATTCACTAATAAAGACAGGCGTAACATTGCCACCAGCAACTCTCATCAGGCCGACCTTCGAATATGCATCACTTTTGCAATGTTTGGATTATATCTTGCTGTTCCAAGCTGTAGGAATTTGGATCGGAGAAAACGAAGGGGTTGCTTTGCGAAAAATAACTTATCGCCATTATCTTGTTGTGGAGGAATTGTGTAACTTGTTCTTTCAGCGTTCATCCAATCTTAAATGCCTTAAATACGACAAGACGCGTGGTCTGCCTGGTTCTCCTGATGTACAATACATCCCTTTAAGACATCTACCCGAGGCTGATGTTTGTTTATCCAGGTTAGAGAGATTTTGCGTGATGGATTCTGTTCCCAATGAGATCATATCTACGATTGCTCAAGTTTCACATAATCTGAAAGAGATAAAAATTGAGACGCTAGGTGACAATGATGAGATCTTGGCCGCTTTGATCGAATCTCAACGAAACCTAAGGTCACTTATAATATATGCCGAGGATTTATTACCAAATGTCACCAAGGCTCTAAAGTATCGAGCATCAAGTTTGCGAAAGGTTAAACTTGATTGGGAATTTTCTCTGCCTTTGGATTTATTTGCCAACTCGGCAAATCTCGAAAAATTTTCGGCGCATCAGTATTCTAGCATAGCGACAAGAGAGACCTTTGAAGTATTTTCAAATACCGAATTCCGGAGACTTCGGAAGCTGCATTTGACGACGCCCAGGTTATATTTGGATCAGATGTCAAGGTTAATTAGTAATACGGGCGGGAGCTTAAGAGATCTTAAAATAAGTTACGAAAAAACAAATAGTACAGAACACTGCAAAGAATTTATTGATACGATAGGAAGGGCATGTCCGAATATCCAAAAACTTTGCATATTCGTTCCTGATGAAGCGATTCCCCTTTTGCCCTCTCTTCTCGCATCTTGCGGACAGCTTCGAAAATTAAAATTTCTAAATGGTTGTTCGCGGACAGACTCGGATTTTATTCACACATTTGACGTTTCTAAATATTTTCCCGAAATGGGGAAAGTTCTACCAACTAAATTATGTACTTTTTCCATGAGTTGCGACTGGGTGTTGACGGCCGACGCGTTCCGAAAATTTTTGGAACATTGCGAGATGAGGTTGGAACCGGGAAGAATGATTGTCTTTAATTTTGGAAGAGAGTTGACAACCAAGCATGTGGAGATTGTTGAAGAGTATAGAGTGAAGGGCGTGATAAGTGTACATCCTGGCACATTATTAGGAAGGCACTGGAAGCTTTTCCAAGGCAGACTTGTGTGGAACAACAATTTATTTTCTACCTATTTTTCAAAATTACCATATTTGTGATGTACTAATTCTTCACTAATACCTTTCATTGGCGAAAATTCGTGAATACAAGAGAAGCATCCGAATATGGTAATTCAATAATAATTCTATTCTTTCTATTTCAATATATGGTAGATGGCTTGACTAAATCATAAAACCCTACTGCAATTAGCGAACCTTGGACAATTCTTGCGAGCAATTTAATTTAATTTAATTTGAATGTTTTCATTGAAGTGTGAATATAATATTTTTTGCCCAAAAAATTTTCCAAGAAACAAGATAGAAACATAAAATCCAATAATGGCTGAGCCAAAATAAAAAAGATAAACAAAAAATCCTTATTCACAGTTTGAAAAATCAATTGTTTTTTTCTTTGACGTTCGCAGCAATATTAATCATTCCTATCAATTTTTCTTTACAAACACCACTCACTAAATACTCACTGCCATACAATGCTTTGCCCATATGGATATTAGTGACCTTATAGTCCATTAACGAAGGAAACGTCGTACTTGCTGATACATGGATCTCTTTGAGTTGTACCGAAGATAGAATCCTTGATATATTCGATTCCCTGATTCCTGTTTTTTGTTTGTTTTTTTAAAAAAAAAAAAAAAAATCAATCAAACCTTAGCAAATAGAATAAAAGTATTAGCATAAAATACTAACCTCCACCCGGCATTATTATTATTTTGCTTCCGGAATATTTTAACAATTCTTTAATAGTTTCTAAACCTTCCAATACTGTTGTATCATGGCCACTAATATATCAAGAAGGAAGTGCATATGAAAATGTATTAGCTGCAATCAAAGATATAAAATTCACAAAAAGGAATTACCTCGTGAGTATTCTTTGAATGCCTCCAATCATGGTGATATCATTGAGTGCTTTGATGTAATCATTAGTCATATCAAAAGCTCTGTGAAATGTTACTGCAAAAATGTCGAAATTTTCAATGCATCGATTAAGATTGAATACAAATCAAGCGACGACCAACTAACCTTTCAAGGGTTTTGCAATCTCAACCAATCTGATGGGGACGAAAAAATTCATACTGTTGGTAAAAATAATAAAACCTAAAATTTTCTTTTCAAATGACAATCACTTTGTTACTCTTTCAACATCAACGCTACCATCTGACTTCAATATCCCAAAGACAACTCCATATATGGCCGATAATTTCTTCACATGCTCTATATCTAAACGCATCACTTCAAATTCTTCTTCGCTATAACAAAAATCACCACCCCTAGAAAAAGGAATATACAATATAAATATAATTGATAACTAACATCTAATCAAATCCATACCTTGGTCGGATCATAACCTAAAAAATCAACACAATTTTTTATTGGCACAAAAAAAAAAAAAAATAAAAATAAAAAAAAAAAAATAAAGGAATGGATATCAAATATGCAGTACCATCACTGGAATCTTTACGATTTTAAGGACGGCAGTAATCATTCCTAAGTTTTTTTAAACCTTTGATGTTAGCTTCCTGGACCCAATATAGGCAAGGCGTATAATATCACATTAACATTGGCATTTTATGGTAACACAAACCTGAACTGGGTGTCGTTCCACCCTCTCCCAGATTACCGCATAATTCAAGACGTGATGCACCTCCGCTTTCTGTGACATTGGATTAATGACTTTAAGCAAGGCCAGGAAAACGACGAATTAATACTAGTTAAAAACAATAATACGTATTGTCAAAAGTTCCGCATGTACATTCTATCTAAAAAATGTTCCACCCACCCCACACACTTACCTTTATAACAAACATAAATAAATATCTTCTCACCTGCAGTCATGGCAGAGACGACTGAATCCACGCAAACCTGTTTTGAGAAATCAATATTTATCATACAAGATAATAAAAAGTCTTGATATAAATGTACATTATAAGCATTTGAACTGACTCGTACCTCAAATATTGGTACATTATCGGTCATATTTTTAATAAACTATTAAAATTGAAATACAGTAAAAAGTGACGCCCGACCAAAATTTCATACGATCTTCAGCGTTGCACGTGTCGACAAAATTATTTTTTTTAATAAATATAATTAAAAATATTTAAAAGAGAAAATTGCTAATTTACCAGAAATAATAATTTATAATATATTTTAAATAAATAATAAAAATATTTAATATATCAAATATCTTAATATAATGTTGAGAATTAATATTTTCATTAAATTTTTTTAAAAAATTATAAATTAGTAGTATAATTTATTTAATTTTTTGTTTCAAATATATACAGTATATCAACACTTAAATATTATTAAGTAATTATAAATATTTTAATATAAAAATATTTTTTATTGTGGACTTAATATATTATAAATTATATAATATTAATAAAAAGTTTTTTTAACAATAATAAAACTTTAAAAATATATATTTAAAAAAATTTTAATACTATAAAAATTATATAAATAAGGTTAAATTTTTTATTAGTATATTATACTATATACTGTATTTAATTAATAAATAATTATACCAATAGATTGTTACTACTTATTATTCTTCAAGAAACTAATTTTGAAAAACTATAAAAAGAAAAAAAAATATTTAAAAATATATAATTGTGTTAGATGAAAATAAAAATAAAAAATAAAAGTATTTTATATCCTCTAAAGAATTTTTGCTAAAAACTTTATTTTATTAAAAACCAACCTTTCTAATATATTTTTCTTCTTCTTAAATATTTGAAAAACTTATTTATTTATAACCTTGATTATTTTCTTGTAATTATCTAAAATACATATTATCTACTTAGATTCAATATCTAATTAAGCTTCTTTTCTTTTGATATTAATTTTTTATCTATTTACTTGATCAAATAACTTATAATAAACTTTAGATTCTTATGTAGCCTTATAGTCATATTATATAACTCTCAATGTTTTTTAATAGTTATACCTAATTAAAGAAATTATTAATAAATATTCTTCATTATTCAAAAAGTAATTTCCTAATAATTTTTTTATTTTGTAATGGTAAAAAAATCTTAAGAGTGATAGAAACTCTTATCAATTATAATATTATTATATAATATCTAAAGAAATATAATTTCTTTCAAAAGTTTGAGTTCACTTACTATGTTTTTATTATAAATTTCAACTTTGACAATTTTTAAATCCTTAATTATACAATTAAAATTTATAAATTTTATATATATTATATCTTAATACTAGTTTTATTTATTATATTTTTTTCAAAAATTTTGAATATGTAATTTTTAAAGTTTTATTATTGTAAAATTTTTTTTCTTTATTAAATTTTTACTTTTGGAGAATTTTGATTGACTATTATCACAAATTATATAATAATTAATAAAAAAATAAAAATATTTAACAATAATAAAACTTTAAAATATATTAATAAAAAATTTTTTTAAAAAATATAAAAAATAGAATAAGTATTAAAATATAATATACTGTATATAAATTTATGATTTTTAACTATATAGATAATGATTTAAAAATTGTCAAAGTTAAAATTTATAATAAAAACATAATAAGTGAACTATATTTTCAATTCTAAAAAAGGACAGTATCTTCAAATTCTTTGTTTTTAAGTTTTACAATTTGATCAAAATAAAAAATAACTTTTATCATATATTTTACCAAATCAGAATAATTTTTTTTTTTTTTTTTTGACGGGCTCATGCCTAACTTTATTGGTTTCCAAATTACATATATATAGTGCACAAAGCACGAGTACAGGAATGTATATTTCGGGACTATAAAGATAATAATAAGCTAAAGCTATACTAAAGCTATCTCAAGGCTATTGCCTTTTCTTTTACAAAAGAAAAACCAGCATCCCTAGAGTGTGCTGGTGTCTGAAAATAATAAAAAGAAAAAGAAAATTGGACAGTCATGTGCCATTTGGAGCGGGTATCGGTTTTGTTTCTTGGTCTATGTCTATCTTATCTTGAATTCTCCTATAAGGAGATCTGGGGAAAGGTACTTCTACTGAGTCTTTTATGGAGATAAGTTGGAGGCCATTGAGGAGACTTTACAGTTTTAAGTCTTGTGGGGAGGGAGTAATTAGGAAGGCCCAGGTGGTATATTGGTGTCTGTATGAGTGATTTGAGAGTCTTCCAGTATATCGTCAATTAAACCCGTTCCTATCTAAATATAGGAATACTTACCCATCTGTGCCTCTTATTTCAAATTTAATTCTTTATAGAAAGGACAGCACCTAGCCTCGCGGTAGACATACCCTGCTGGTGGCCATTGGTATTAGTGATCGATGAGGATCTCCCAAATTATCTGGCTGGCTCGCATGTCACTACTGACATTTTCGGGCTCGAGTTTCGATTGGTGAAGCGGCATTAGCCTTCCAGTCTTCCAGCTTAGGATTTTTGAAGATAGGATGAAAACTTCCTGGGTTGCTTTGCGCACGAGCTTTACCACTGAGTATCCTTGATGGCTTCTTGCTTTCTCTGGTTTAGACTTTTTCGAGCAGTAGAGCTTGGGAACCTATCTGACATACAATCAGGAAGTAGGTGGCTCTGACTTAAAAAAAGTTAATTGAGCATCTTGTGACCTTTACCATGGTTGGATGAACCCTTTTCTTGTATCCAATGATGTGTCGGTATCATGTCCTATATCCACCCACACCCACAAATGTGACTTATAGTGGATCCCAGGTTCTTATAGAGCTGAGGAAATGCATTCAGACACGTGAGGTGGCCAATAGGAGCTTGTTTATCAATCTTATCCAATGTGTTTCGCGTCAACCAATCAGAGTTGGCGAGATCCGTACTACCCAAAATTTCAGGGTCAAGCTAAGGTAGGCAAAATTCCCCAGAAGGTTGTGAAAAAGGTAGCTTTGAGAGGCTACAGATACCAGTCAAAGGGTGAAAAGTTGAGTCCTTTGGCTGGCTTTTAACCTCTGTTATCTCCACCATAACTAAGAGGAGGAGGGTACTTCACTGTTGGTCTTTTTTCCTTTAGGAACTTTCTTGCCATAGGTAGTAAAGGTAGGAGCTGAAATTTGCAAGCCACAAGAGTTCAGTTTGTTCAAAAGATATTGTAAATAGGAGAAGAGGGATGGTGAGGGAGTTCAGAGAGAACTCTTTGGGTTGGTTTAAGAAAAGTAATAAGACTTTATTAGCATAGAAGTATTAAAACTTCTTGTGAACATCTTTTTTGTATGTGGTCAGAGGATCAGTGGAAAGAGTTGCCAAATCAGAATAATAAGAAGTTGAAGGTTTCAACTTAAACAAATAATTATATTTTTATTATCTAAAAAATTTAATGTCTATCTTAATAATCTTATAGATTTTTTATTTCAATTAACTTTATTTGTAGAATTTGAGAAGTTTGTATCAATAATTTCTCTTTTTTTTATCAATAATATTATTAAAATATAAAAATATAATCAATAGAGCTTGTTTATTTCTTGTTACTAATATTTTTTATATTAGTTAATTAAATATTAGGTAATATCATATTACTAGAAATTTAGAGTCAAGCTAAAGTAAATAAAATTTTTTAAAAAAACTATAAAAAACAATGAATACTTTAAAAGAACTAAAAACAATATATAAGAAGATAGATAATAAATATTTCTCTATCACAAAAATTTCCATCTTTATATTATTTTCAGTTTTAAAAAGTAATACTTCACAAGTTAATTCTTTTACTTCTTAGAATATTTTTGCCTTTAATAGAAAAAGTATATACTTGAATCTGTTTAGATCACCATAAGCTCAAGTTTTTGTTTAAAGAAGTTTGTAAACAAATAAAAAAGAATAATAAAGATTTTTAAAAATAAGGTTCAATTGTTTTAAAAAAAATTATAAAGATTTTATTAGTCAAGAACTATGAATACTTTTTATAAATATCTTTTTATATATTATTAAAAAATCAACAAAAAAAGTTTATTTATAATTTATATTGTTATAAATTAATAATTATATATTATTATATAAATAATATCAAATAAAATTTTATACAAGAATATAACTCTTTATACTAATTCTTTAACTATACACAAAAAAGATGTTCACAAGAAGTTTTATACTTCTTTGCTAATAAAGTCTTTATACTTTCATTAAAACAATATGAAACTTGTCTTTATTTATCTCTCCTACTCTCTCTTACTTGTTTATAAACTTCTTTGAATAAAAACTTGGACCTCTAGTGACTTAAAAAGACTCAAGTACATACTTTCTCTACTAAAGGCAAGAAGGTTATAGAAAGTAAAAGGACTGACAAGTAGAATGTCACCTTACAGAGCTAGAAGTGACAAGAAATAGAGATTTTATTAATAGGGAAAAGCTTATTATCTATCTTCTCATATATTGTCTTGTACCCTCTTAAAATATCTATTATTTTTTATAGTTTTCTTGAGGGATTTTGCTTATCTCAGTTTGATTCTGAATTTCTGGTAGCATAATGTTACCTGGTATTTAATTGGTTGATATAAAACATGTTAATAATTGAATGTAAACAAGCTCTTATTGGTCACCTCATATGTTCCAATGACATCATTAGTAATAGAAAGAGTTAATTGGTACCCTATATCTATCCTACTCTTGCAATTGAATTAATCTAAGATCAAGTTCCATGAGATTAATAAGATATAAGCAACAAGTTTCCAGGTAATAAAAAGCTGCTATTCATTCAAGCTGATATCTTTTTCTCCTATCATTCCAGTTAGGCAAAGTTCAAGATCAAGGTCTCCTTTTTATTTCAGTCAGGCATAAGACTAAATAGTTTCTAGTCCATACTAAACTTCAATTCTTTAATTGTAATTGAGAATGTTTTGCTCCAGAAATTGTTGAAGGATATTGCAATTGATGAGAATTTCTATTACTCTTGAGACCCTCCCACCATTACAAGGCAAAAGGATTATTGGAAAATCAAGCTTTTGGGTAATAAAAGATATATATCAATAAAATTTCTTTAATTAAACATGACTGCTGAAAGGTATCATATTGAAACAATATGACCTAACTCTTACTAGGTCATATAAAAATCTGGAATCCATCATAAGTCATCTCTCTATTACAGGTGAATAAAAAATTACTGCACAAATAAGATTGGGATCAAGTGTATCCTAAAAGTAAAGACTTTTACTAGACAATAAGTTTTCTCAAATAGTATACAAGAAGAAAATCAAGATCAAGAATGGATAAGTTTATCAGATAGTCAGAAAAAGAAAAGATATTCCAATTGAGTATTTCTTATTGAGAAAAGATTTTAAGAAACAGGTCTTTGGAAGAAGCTAAAACAATTTTTACTTTTTCATTTTCTTGTTGTCTACTTAGACATTTTTAGATATCCCCTTTCCCTTTTTAAATCTATTCTTTTGTATTCCAGCAGCTTGATATGATATACAATAGTGACAAACTACTGGTAATGATACAGTGAACCAGGAAGGTTTTTACCCAAAGACACTGCAAAGTAAAATATTGTCCTTAAGACTGAACTTAGAGACTTTTATACTTATAACATATTAATTAGATTAAAATAATAGTCTAGTTGTTGTATATATTATGCTGCTTGAATAAAAATATACTTATATTTTCAAATGATTAATAAACTGATAATCTAGCCTGGCTATAGGTACTCAAAAAATTTTTTATGAATATAAATAATTTTTTTATAAGTTTTATAAATTTTTATTAATTAGTAGATAAATAATTACCAAATTTTTAATAAATAGTTTTAATAAATAGTTGATAGATTTTTAATAAATAGTTTTGATAAATAGTTAATTTTTTTTTTATTACCCGCTATCAGGTTAGTTATGTATGCTTTATTAAACATAATGTAGGCCATACTATTACAGTGTCGCTAAAGCTAAAATGCTAACTAACTCACTCATCTTAGTTTATTGTTAAACTTTAAGTACAACTTTGGGAGTGATTTGTCACTCCATTTATAGTTTGGGTAAATATCCTTCTACTATAAACATCATTGCTTGCAGTCACTACTGCAGATTACTGGTCAAAGTTCTGACCAAGCCTAAAACCCAACCATTTCATCCCACTTTTAACTCCCATCATTATCATTTTTGTTAAGCCTTTTCCCAGACATTCTTCTTCTGTTTTTCTTCTTTCTTCTCTTGACTTTCTTGTTTTTCTTGTTGAATAAGACTTTATGGGCTGTCTTAGTTTTTCTTTTCGAAAAATTCCTTGAGTTCTTTCCCATTCTATTACTAGTTCATATCATTTGTTCTATACTTCTTTCCTGAAGTAATTCAAAGTCTTCTTTTGACAATGAAGTATCCATTTTCTGGCAACTATTCCTATCTTTTTTTTCTCCACATTCAAGTTCTCCAACTTCACTTAATAAATTCCTTTTGATCAACCCTGAAAGAAAACTGATTGAGTCTTGACTATTAGTGGATACTTTTTCAATAAATTTTGTTACCCATGCTTCTATTTTTTTCATTTCTTTTCTATCTACTGTCAGGATATTACTATATTCTTTTTGAGCTTGATCTTTTCTCTTTTGTCTCTCTTTCTTAAATTCTTGGTATATTATTTCTACTCCTCTAGACCAGGTTTCCTTCATTTTATTTTTATATCTTGAACATTCTAAAAGATGCTCTATTGTTTCCTCCTGTTCACCGCATGCTAAACAGTCATTCTTATGATATAGATCTGATCTTCTAATCACTAGTTTTGCCATTGTCAGTAGTTTATTGTTGATTAATTTTACCAGAAAACTTTTTCACTGTAAGCTTTTAAAAGAGGTGTCCTATGTTTTAGTCTTCTCCATACCATATCCCATGAATAGTTTTGCTGATCTTCTATTTGAAGGTTCTATTTATTACTGATTCGATTTTGTTGTGACTAGCAGTATGTTATTATTTTATTATTTGTTCTTTTTATAAATTGTCTTATAGAACTATCCAGTGTTATATCTTGCCATTTCACTTCATAATAATCTTATCAGATTTAAGGTCCTTCCACTGGATTGCTGAGAGGTTTAGTGCTTCTTTAGCCAGCTTATCAGCTATATCGTTTTCCTTGATATTGATGTACACTTTAACTTTAATCAACTTCAACTTTATAATTTTAGTTTTGACAATATTTAGTATCCTAGCCCAAAGGGACCAGTTTTTCTCTTTTAGCCATCTTTTATGAGTCATTTTTGGATCATCTTTTTCCAGCTTGTTCCATTTGGATATATATGTTTGACTATCTGTATAGACTTCAGCTGAGCTTTCTACTGGTATTACCAATAGGATTGTAACTATTGCTGCTAGCTCTGCTC
>CAJVPT010004447.1:0-13466 GCA_910592055.1 Acaulospora colombiana | reverse complement strand
ACAATATTTTGCTCCGCAGTGTCTTTGGGTGAAAACCCTCCTAGTCCACTACATCATTGCCAGCAGGTTGTCACTGCTGTATGTCTGACCAAGCCCTATAGTTTTTATTTGAGTTATTCAGTGGGTCAGAATCACTGTCGTATGTGCTTGTACAAACAAAAAAAGGGGTAGTGTGTCTACTGTGTACATACTCAAATAAGCATTATATACATCAACTATTATAGTAAACTATCATATATATGGCTAACTATATTGATCAGACTATATATGTATAAGTATTACTTTAACAAAAAACTGCATGATTCCGTCTTAATTATTCCCTACATATTTTTTTTTTATACCAGAGTAGGTAGGTTATCAGGCCGTCGAATACAATATCTTGGACCCAGTATTTTGGTCCTTCGAAGTGGTCCGCGGATTTCTCCTCCCACCAAGGCCTCCCGATAGTTAAGTCAGTGAGTGACACAAAGACCAATGCTTGATTATCAGCGGTATCCTACTGGTTTAGGGATCTACTCTTGTGTTTATTACTATATCATCTACATACAGTAACTAGTGACATCAGGATAATCTTAGCCGATTTCGGATATCACAGCTGATCACAATCCTTATATAGACCGTACTACTTATCAACAGGTATTCTTTCCTGATAATTTCTTAGGACAAGTAGCTATATTTGAAAACGTCAGTTAGATATGGTTAGGCCAATGGATGCAGATTTTTACCAACTTCAGACATTGCTATCTGGAGGATTTGAACCTGTATCTTATGATCAGACCTATGGAGTGCTAACCACTGCACTATGGACCCGTAGGTCTAAAAGTTAATAATTTAATGATAGCAAAATTATATATATATATATATATATTTTAATACAAGCAACATTGCCCATTTTATTGAGATTATATACCAAAACATATTACTTTGTCAAGTAAAGGCTATATTATAGACATTTTTTTCATGTGTCTAGTGTACATGATTACAATAAAATCAATTGTTACCTGGGCTGATGGGTACCTGCCGCCAGCGGTGGCGGGGCTCAACCTTTGAAACCTTTGTGGCGTGTTGTCCTTGTTGAGGACTAATGTACCTAGGCACTGCTAACATATTCCTTGTAAATTTTGAGGATGTTGTGAGTTCCGTTGAGGATGTTGTATATGAGTTCTGAGGGGTATGCTTCCATCTGGTTGGGTACAATATTTCTATGTTCTGATTTATTTGTGTGTGGTTTATGGTGCTTCTCTTTTTTACCATTCGATATTCCTTGTAGTTTCTTCCAATGATACAGGCGCTCACACCTATTAATCCATATGTTGTATGTCCAGAATCTAATGATGTTGCAGATGCTAATGATGGTTTCTGTTTTTTTATTAGTTTTGATGTATTTGCCAATGATCTTTAGGATGGTTTTGTTGATGCCTCCTGTGATAATCTTGTTCCACATGTTGTTTGCTGCTATGTTTGAAGTGAGTTCCTGTTTGATGTCTCAGTCAATGTTATTATCGATTCTTGCTGTTATCTCTTGATATATAGTGTTTAACGTGACTTGTTCTATATCAATACCATGGAAGGGCATCTAAAAGGATGAATGTTGTTTTCTGTATTTGGACAATCGAAACATGTGTCGGTTTTGTATATGTCTGGCCTTCTGATATGAAGTTTATCCATTGTAGTGAGCTCTTTGTTCCATAGCTTTAGTACGAAATTTCTTTGTAAGTGATCCCATGAATCTGTTTTGTTAAGGTTAATAGTTGACAGGTGAAGTCTCTGATTTGTTTCTTTCCAATCTATGTCTTCCACTTGTTGTTTGATGAGATCTTTATTTCTATCTAGTATGATCCATTGATATGTTAACTATATTTGCCTTATGCACTTGAGAGCCTTTCGGATGGTTGTGATTATTTCTGTTTGGTTTTTGTAGTAGAAGGTGAGAATCCTGTTGCTGAGGGTAGTATTCATTAACTGGCCTTGAGGATCAACTACATTGTTTTTATTGTAATGTTTCACCAATCTGTCAGCTTCGAGAAAAGGGTGGGTGGTGGAGTGGTTCTACTTATTTGTTTTATATCAGATGATCGGAGTCTGGTAGTGTGCTGCTATTATACTGAGATTGCTGATAAGCCTTAGTTTCTTATATTGTTATCGAGGTATGCATTATATTCTCCTATGAAAGATTGTGAGTCAGTTTCAATTGTGAGAACTTTATTCGGTTCACTTAAGGCTATAGCTATTATTGCGGCCAAAATCTCAGCTCTGTATGCTAACAGTTGTCCTTTCAATTGTGGTCCTATTAAAGCTATACTTGTTTGGTTGTCACTAATGTTTATGCCAATTCCGCATGTATTAGGGCTATTTTCAAAGTTGTAAGCTCCATCTATGTAAGTGTGAAGACTGTTGATATCTTTAACTTTACGATATACTTTGATGAGTTCTTGTTTGATTAAGAGCCATAGATTGATGATTTGAAAGGGATCTTGTAATATGTATGGGGTACTGTCGATTTCTAGTCCATCAAAAACTTGGTTGGGCTCTAAGAGGAATTGCCCAATACTGTTGGGAAATTTGTATTCTTTTCTTTAAAGTGGAGTCTGATGAGCTGCATGACTTTGTGGTATTAATTACAGGAACCCTAAAGGCAACTGCTTTTGGTATTTCTATTTAGCAGATTTCACCTCTATTGTCTGTGATATTGGAGGTGTTGCAACTGGGACAGGCATTTATTGGAGAGTCGTTCGTCATGGTGTAGTGTCTAACTTTGATTGTGTTATGTTTTTCACTTATGCATTTGCCCAAGATTTGTTGATTTTTGAACTGCGTGATATATCAGAAGTATTGTATTTGTTCTGGATTGTTCATCTCAATCTGGATTAGTGGGTTCAGGGATGGAGCAATGAATATGCTTTGTAAAGAGAGCATTATTTGTTGTTGGAGGTATAAAAACCAGGTTGGCTCTTTTTTCTTGATTATTTTATTGTGTAATGCTCCAACCTGCTGTCATTTTAGTTGTTTAGTCATGTATGAGCTAATTAATTGTTCAATTCAAAAGAGCTGGTGAGATCTGAGAGCTGCTCTATACTTTGTGTACCAGTCATGTTCGATGAAATCTTCTATAGGGTGTAGGTTCTGGGGTTTGTTGCACTCTATGGTGAATCTTTGATATTCATATTGTGTTTTTGAATGTTCTGTAGACAGTCTTGTAAGAAATTGACCTTGCTTTTGAAAATATGTGGGCAGGTGTTTATAATGTTCTTTTTTTGTCATGCGAGCCATTGAAGTTCATGGATATTGCTGTGCATGATGTTGCTAACTATGTTTGAGTTGAAGAATAATTGTTGTATGTCGCTGGCATGTTTTTGTAGCTGTCTAGTTTGTATTTCCATGATGCCATATTGATTATCTAGGTGGATCATTGTGTTGGGTGCTGTATGGGTCAGATTGACCCATTGTCTAAAGCTATGTCTGATTTTCTTGTCAATTTTCGCATATTTTTCTTGTGAGAGGACTAGGTCTTGTAAGAGGTATTCTATGGTAGGGAAGATTACGTGATTTGTAATATATCGGTATATTTTATTTGTAATTTGTTTTCTGGCAAGTGTGTTATATAGGGAGGTTGTTTTGGATATAATCAAGTTTTGTTGATGCTTCTTGCCAGCTTTGGCTTCATGCCATATGCCTAGAACTCTGATAGCTGTTGTTGGATCTGCAGGTGTTGTTTTAAAATTGTTGACATGAATGTTGTCTTGAGGTACATTAAGTATTATCAGTTCTGATTTGTGTGGATTGACTGTGATGTCATTCAAGCTATAAAAAGAGGTGCTGATATTGATAATATCCAGAAGATCCTTTTTGTTCTAAGTGATAAAGGTGGTGTTATCCATGTATGCCGTGATTGATAGGTTTAAGTCTGGGAGGGCAAAATTGCTTTGTATGAGCTTGTGACATTGTAGCTGATAGCCTTTCATATTGTTAATGACAGAGATAAGTGGGTCATAATATATGTGCCAAAGTAGAGGGAATATTGCATTACCTTAATCAATACCTTCTTTAACAAAATATAGGTCTGTGTTACCAAATTATGTGATGACAGTATTCTGTCAGTTGTAGAAACAGTTTTTAATAAGGTTGATTGTTTGTAGTGGGATTCTGATTCGATGCATTGATGTTACTAGTCTTTCTATATTCACTGTATTGTAGGCTTTGCTCATATCTTGGAAGAGTATAAAGCAAAGCTTTCGTGTGTTTCTTGCATTCTCCAGCACTTGGTTTATTATTGTAATGGGTTCACTAGTACTATGTCCGAGGAGTGCGACCCAGTTGTGTGGGAATAGAATGTGATTGTTTGTGAGAACTTTTGCCAATCTGTTTATGAGGATCTTTGTGAATAGTTTCTTGATTGATTCTAGGAGAGTTATAGATCGTGTGATGTTGATGTCATTGTGCCATTCCTTATGTTTAGGGATAGGATATATTGTACCCTTCTTCCATTCCTTCGGAACTGTTTCTTTATTGATGAGTTTATTGAAGAAGATTGTGATGAGTTCTAGGAAATCCTTGCTCATATGTTTGTATGTTATATAAGATATTTGTGAAGAGCCGGGGTGAATTTGTTACTAGTTTTGTTAAGGCATCTGGTGAGTTCGTCGAGTATTATGGGGAGGTTAATTTCCTTGTACCAACTGGAATCAAATGCTCTCTTTGGGTTCATATTCTTGTTGCCATATAGTTTCTCTATGCTCATACAGCTGATGCTGTTTAATCCATTCTTTGAAATGTGATCGAACTTCTTCTTTAATCTCTAGTGAGTCAGTGATGAGATGCTTTTCAGTGGATACATTGTTAATCAATTTGCTAGTGACAATACTTTTCTTGGGTTAGCCGAGTATAGAGCGAATCATTTGTTTTTTGTCTTGATTGAACCAAGTGTTGTGGAGTTCTTTCCACTTTTTTATGTCAGTTGTGGTTTTTTCTTTGATTGATTTCTTCATGGCAAGTCTTTCAATCTTTATGAACATGTCTATTTCAGATATAATATCTAGGGTGTTATAGTCAGGAATCTATACTGGCAGTGGGATTTTGGTGAAGATGGCTTTGTGAAGTGTATCGCTTCTACTTGAGCAGTATTTGTCTGACTTTTTCTCGTGGAGGACCAACTATCTTCTGTATTCATTCAGTTGTAATAAGAGAAGTGGTTTAGATGTGACTGGCCTCTTTCTATGATTCTTTTGTCTTTCCTTGAATTTTTGGATGTGTTTGTTTACAGCTTTGAGGATTATATCACGAAGGATGTTCCATATTCGATTGATATCTAAATTGTCCTGTAATAGTTTGGATGAAAAGTGATCTTTAAAAGAATCTAGTTTATTTGCGAAAGCTAGCCATTGTTTCTATAATGTGGCTAGCCAGGCAAATCGTATATTATTGTGTGGATGGCGCAGGTGTTCGTAAGGAGCTCGAGCTCCCATGTTTCCATGTATGTGACCTGGGTTTTATGATCAGTGCTGATATTATTGTTGTCTATTATACAGTATATGAATCAATTGAATTCCAAGAGGGTCTGGAGCTATACTATATCATGTCGATGCAGCTGCCCACGTGAGTTGTGTTAGATGTCCTGGACCAAGTATATTCTTTATCATGGGGGTTGTGATATCGGAAGGTGTCGAATAGGCTGAGTTCCTCTGATTTTTGAAAGAAGGGGTCAAAAATATATTTGATTATCTTTTTGTTATTAGATATTCTATCTATCTTTGGTAAGGGGCATAAATTGAAGTTCCCACCTAATATAATGTGTCAATTTTCATGGTTATGCTGTTTTATCCAAGAGATGATTTGTTTTTGTGTTTTGTTTATTTTATTGCCTGGCTTCGTGGGTGAGTATGTACCGATTATTCTGCAAAATCTCTTGTTTGGGAGAACTAGGTCGATGCAAATAAGTCTCACTAGTTTTTTTTCCATATGGACAACTCTGTCCATGATATTCTTTCTGATGAAAATACCGATGCCTGTACCCATATCATCATTGCTGTGCCACCAACTAGTAGATCCTTTGGTTTTTCAATGTTGAGTTTCATTGACTTTTCCTTTTGTTTCTGTTGATATAATGATGTCCCATGCCTCCTTTTTCCATGTTTCTGTCCCGAGTGTTCTTTTTATAGTGTCATTTAGTCCTTGACAATTACATGTGGTGATGGTTCAGAAAGGTCTAGAGGGTGGATTTAGTATGTCGTTATTTTGTTCTTTTGAAATAGGAGAGTTTTTTGTATATATGTCTTGATAAATATTGTGTGTGATTGAATTGATATGGTGGGATGAATAGTCTTGTTCTGGTATCTTGTTATTTATGTTGTGTGATTGCAGAAGGGGGGAAGTATCATTTGATTGATTGTTGCTTGTTGTGTTACCCATGGTCATTGTCTTGTAGTAGATGATATGGTGAGGTTCATGGGAGGATGTTCGCAATGGTGGATACTAAGGTGTTCATGGTTTGATCCATGTTACCGATCAAATTATGAAGCTGCTATTGTTGATGTTGAATATCATTTATATTTACTGGACGTGAAAGGTCTAATTCTATGTGTGTGGTTTCCTGATTATGATCCTCTTCCATTACTTCTGTACTATCATAGCAGTACTGCTCCAGATTGTCGATTCTTTCATCTAGATTGTTGGTGGCTTCCTTTATTGATTTTAGCTCAGCTTGGATTGCTAAGAGCATGTTCGCTATGTCCTAGTTGGGATTGTGATGGTAGTTTGGTTGATATTGTTGTTGTGTCCTGTGTTTAACAGCTGATGCATAGGAACCAGGATGATTGGAGGTTTTTCCAGTTATGGTTGCATGAGTTTGTGAATTCTGAAACAGCCAGCTGGTTTGAAACAATTGTATAGTTTTTCAAATCTCTCTGCTTACTCGTGATTGTATTCTTTCCATTGTTTCCTGCGTTCCTTGATAATGCAGTTGGCGACGAGATATTGAGGGCTGTTGCAAATGGTGTAAAGTTTAGTTTGGATAGTTTTGGTTTTGATGATGGTTTTCTCTAGACTGAAGTGTTGTTCCAGGGCTGTGTGAAGGGTTTTTTCATCTTCAAAACTGATGACGGCATATTTTCTAGGTTTGTATGACATAAGACAAGGGATATAACATGTCTTTGCTTGTAATTTCTGACATATGTGTCTCAAGTCGAAAGCTGTTGTATTAGGTGGAAGGTTTGTGAACTTGAGAAAGTGCTTACCCTTGTCTTTTATCTGATTTAAATCCCAGCAGGCATCAAAAATTCTGATCGAGTTAGCTTTGATGGGGATGCTTTATTTGGAGAGTAGTTTGGTCTTGTCTTTATGCTATGTGAATGTGATTGTAGCAGTCTGCCACATTTGTTGAGTCGTCATCTTGATATTGGTAATTTGTCCGAATTTGGCGAAGATTTATTGCACATTTATAAGTCTGGTGTTCAGGAAAATGTCCCAAGCCCTGATACTGTTTTCCTTATTTAGTTTGTTGATCATTTTTTGCATCTGGATTAATCTGCTGTTATCCGTTTCTGATAAGGTTACATTGCTTGCCTTATTTGTAGCCTATTGATCCCAAAAATGGTAATGATGTGATCTTCTTAATTGATGCATTCATGTTGGATGAGGAGAAGCCCTTCGGGGGAGTTGAGTGTCTTTGAGACATGGGTGATTTTTTGATGAATAGTTTGTCCTGGTAGCTTTTCAGCTTTGATGCCTAATTTGATTCATTCTCTGCCATATCATGTCTGGTAGTCGAAAGGGGGATCTTGGCTGAGTTCTGTTGCCTGAGGATCTTGCATAAATTTTCTTGCCTTTGCCTTTATTCTTGCTGGCTTCCTGTCAAGTATCTGAGTCTTCTTCGGGTACTTCATTGCAATCCATTTCTATGTCTGAATTGTCTATTCTGGCTGCAAGGAGAAGAGTACTAGAGGTTTCCTTCAGAGAGTTTGTGAAGGAGGTTTTTTCCTGACTTTGTTCGAATTCAACTTGTTCGCTCCATGTATTGCTTGCCTGGTTGAGTACAAAGTTTTCTGATACAATGTCCTTATCTGCTTGTTTGGTCTTTCCAAGATTGTTGTCTGTACTGATGGCTGTTTGTTGGGCTAGGGATGGATTGTGGGGGGTCTTCAGTTTTTTGTTATTGCTGGGTTTCTTGTCTGAAGTGGATATTTTCTTGTCTACTATGGAGGTTGCTGTACCCTTGCTTAGCTTCTCAATATTGTGTTTGGTCTGCTGTTGATATATTGTGGTCATTTGGATCTTTTTATCTTACTTTGCTCTTTCATTGTACTTGAGGTGTTGCTGTACCACAGGTGAATGGGGAAGAGTGCGATGATAGTAAAATTATATAAATATTGGTAACCTTAATTATTAGTTATATTTGATCACCCAAATCACAAATTTTTCAGAAAAAAAAAACTTAAACAAAATTTCATTCAAAGGCAAGCAAAAAGTGCCTGGAGGCAGTCCCTTCAAGGCTATACACAATAAAAATGAATTCTCTATCTTAGACATTGTCCTAACAGACAATAAAAAATCCAAAAACCTCTATTATCTACAAACAAAACAAAACTTCTCTCGTCTTCACAACAAAACCAGCCTCTTACCTTCAAGTCCCTATCTTTCAACACTGTCCTACATCCTGGCTAATTCCAACTATTAACCCTCCCAACTCAGATCCAAATTTAGACCTAAAAATCATCTACATCAAGTTTGAAACCAAAAAACAAACTTTATGAGCCTCTTCCCCTTTCCTCAATGTCTCAGCCGAAATTCTTCCTCACAATGACCTCACTATTCTCAATAAATTTATGGAAAATCAATCAACTTTTCACTTATCAGAGGATGACAGAACACTTGCAGTTTATCAAGTTATCAAAAACACAATGGATTACAAACTTCATTATCCTTGAAATCAAATCTTCATCTCTACTGACATTATTTCCAATACTTCTTCTTTCAAAAAAAGGGAAATTTTCATACCCCTCCAAACATTTCCGTATCACAAGATACTGATTAGTAGCCCACAAAGATTACAAATCAAGATTCCCCTTACTTATCTGCAGCTAAATTAACTAATAAGGAAGGTGATCAACCCCTTAATAATAACAAATCAGGCAATTTCTTAGTGATTGCACACCTAAATATACCAATCAAGTTCAACCTCCCTTAGATCAGAACACAGCCACAGATATGGAAATCGACCCCAGTAATAAACAATCAACTCCTCCCTTATGGGCCAATGAAACTGAAGACACATTTGGTTCTGAAGATATTAAAAATGCAAGTACACCAGACTACCAATCCTTTATTACTGAAATGGCAGCAATCATTAATTATACCAATCTCTCACCAAAATCTCTCGTGGAGATGTTTATAAAAATCAGAAATCTTCCTCGTATCCCATTCCCAAAGGCCTTATTAGTAGTTTTTACAAAAATCTCATACAAAGATAGAGCATTCTTTAGATCCTTTGCCAAATCTGAACAGCTAAAAGAAATCCATCAGAGAGAATATGAAAAGCTAGTAAAAGACTTTCAGACTAACTACCTCAACAAACATAATATAGGCTATATCAACAGGACCATAAAAAAAAAATCAATATCATCATCAACAAATCCATCTTTGCTACATTTCTTCGAACCTCAGATCTCCACACTCTTCGACATTGGCAAGTTGCTCAGATCCTAGAATATGGGTTCAATTATTTTATTGACCCTTTCACAAAGAAGATAAATTATAAAGAACTCTTGATGTTTTCAGAAGAACTTATCAAAAATGTTCTCCCGGAGCTTTCCAAACATCCTAATGAAATCCCCTCCAGAATCAAAATTAAACTACCCTATGCCCTCTTATTAGAGGCCCCTTCTATGACTGCCACAACGGTTCGAGCATTGAGATGCTTTTATAACTTTGATCTTTTACCTGAAAGCTTCTTTAAAAAACTACCAAATCTTCTATCTGATTCTCGGAACCTTCCCTCTGAATTCAAATCCATTTTCCCCATCACAGAATGGGCACAACTTTGCATTCTCAAACAATTAGTCAATCAATTACATGAAAAGTTCTACATTTCCAACAAACTTTCAGATGAATATTTCGATCTTCCCCCTCCAAAAATCAATCTTCCTGATAATAACAAGACATCAATAGAAGATCAAAAAATCAGAAAATTCTCAATCAACTTATGGAACAATGAATTATCTATCAAAACCAAACTACACGCAAGAAAACCTACACTCTACACAGATAATCTTTGCCCTTGATACAATCTAATAAAAGACAACTATCATCCTTTTCTCTGTGACACTACACTACAAGTTCTTATCACACACGCAAATGAAATTGCAATCAACACATGTAAAGAATACATTCGTCCAGCAATGAAAAGCAATTATGTACAAATAATTAAACAACAAATGTCTTTAAAAACACCATCTGAATTCAAACTTTTCATCAAAGGAGTACTATTCAAGTCCTTAATATCAACCATATACAAGATTACAATAGACTCTTCCAGTACACTGAAATGTATTAAAGAAATAATGTATAAATGGAAAGAACTGCTCTATCACAAATGGTTGAACCAGTGCCATATCTTTCAACAATGGAAACAAACAATGGGAATCAACAAGCAAACTGAAAAACAATACAAATATGCAAAGAAAGTCCAGCAAAATAGCAGATAGATCAATGAACAAGCCATCAAAGAAAGTTATTTACTACAACTAACAAATATCTGAACAATTTTATAAAATATAATACTTCTATTTTCTCTTTATTTAACATAGAAATTAGCACTAGCTTTACCTTGGCAGATTAGTTTCTCCCTTGGTCTGAAGTGACAACAAGCCATCTGGTAGACTATAGTCTTAGGAAGTTTAGTAGCATAAATGATATATAGAATACTTTTTGTCTTCTTTTGTAATCCCTACAATATATATTGCAAATTACTTTATCAAAGCTAATAAACAAGGCTGAGTCAGCAAAAAAAAATAAAAAAAAATAAAAAAATAAAGAAATATTCAAAAATAGATTCACCAAGAATCTTTTAAATAGTGTTATATAGTATTTCATAAGAAATATAGTTCATTCAGAACCCAAGTTTATTAATAAATCAAGAAAGCTAGGACAATTCCTTTAGTCCTAAAATCAAAAGAAGATATCCAATCTTCAAAAAGAAAAGTGGAGTTATTCCTAAACTTCCAAAATCACGTAAAGCTATTTACAAACTTATCTTACCTTTAAGTAAATTATGACTACTTATATTCTTGTAAAAATGGACCACTTGTGTTTTTTAGATCTCTTGAATCTCCTGGGCTGCCTAATCTATAGTAAATTATGTTATGCTACATTTGATAAAGTGATCTATGCTAATTAAGTACCAATAAGAATATTAAAGAATATTAAAGAAATAATTAAAATAAATATATAAAAATGGAAATAGAATGAAGATAATGACTAATAATAACTATCCAATAGTATTAGAGACTATTTTTATCACAATATTAGTCAGTTGTTAAAAAATTTTAGTAAAGATTTTCTACTTTTTTCTATAAGAGCAATTTATCTGATGTTATTTAAGTTAAGAGACCTGATAGGTTTTTTTGAAAAAAATATAATAATAGATTATTTCCAAGCTTTAGAAATTTTTATTTCTTAAAATATTATTAAAGAGTTTGTTTAATATGGTAAGTACCAGGGTTTCTATATATTTTAATGCTTCATATAGAACTTTGATATGGCCTGAAGCTTTATTTGTTGAGAATAAGATTATTTATTCTTTTAAGTTTTGTATAGTAATAGTATTTCATAAATCTTGATAGATTTTTTTTATTTGTCATTTGGATATATACTCCTATTGTCATATTTCATTTATTTCAAATTCTTTAGATGTAAACAGTTTTTTGAAATAATTTGTAATAATATCAGTTAGAATTTTGGAAAAATCTTGCAGTTATTATCTATTATTAGAATAAAAAGATCAAGAGAAAGCTTAATATCATTAAAAGTCAACTTAATAAAATAATTGAATCTGTTTCAGAGGTTTGAAAGTTTTATTTGATTTTTTTTTAATATTACTTGCTATCAGTAATATAATTTCCTTTGAAATAAGAATCTGAAGTGTTTTTTTTAGTAAGTTTGGACTAGAAAGAAATTGTATAATACTTAGCAGCTTTTCTATATAAATCAATGGATAGAATATTGGATCTCATTTTTTTGAGGACTAGTTTAATATGTCTTATAGTATTATCAATTTCTGGAGAAAATTTTCTTTTATCTTTTGATAGTATTTGACCTTTTCTAATAGATATATTTTTATTGAAAGCATAATTAATTACAATATATATTCAAAGAGAAACTATAAAGAAAAAGAATATAGATCGAGTTATAAAATGATATCTTCTTTAAAAAATATTAGTTATAGTATCAGGTATTATTTTTTTGAATTAATATACTTTTGTGATAAATTTAATTCTCTTTAGTTTGTATTTGAACTAGTCAAATACTATTTAAATCTGTTTATAATTAAAGGTTATAGACTCTGAATCTAATATATTGTAACTTAATATTTTGCCTATCAGATTGGAAATTAGCTAGATTTAATTAATTCTTAGGGTACTTATGGATATAATGTGTATACATTTATATTTTTTAAAAAAAGTCTTTATTAATGCATTGATTAAAGATATTATTTGTAGAAATGTATTAAAATCTTTAGTATGATCAATTTTGTTTTGTTGAAGATAAATTCATAAAGTTTTAATATTGCTTTGTTTCTGGATTTATTGTTATATGAAAGGTATATGACAATTATTGTTATCTCAATTTTGAATTTGAACTTAAAATATGTTACATACTAATATTTATTCTATGTAAAGGTCTTAAAAGTATAACTGGTTAATTTGTTAAAAACAAGAATATATATTGTTAGAAATCATATAGTTGATACAATTTATGTATAATAGTCTAAAACCTAAAAACTTAAAGATCTAGTATAAAAGATTAATTGACATGAAATAAGAAACTATGAATTAAGGCTCAGGTACTGATAAAGAAACTAGATATATATTATAGTATATGGAAAATTTAGCAAAGTTTAAAGTTGTATAGTCTATTGTAAAATAGATAGTCCATTATTAAATAGACAAGTATAAATAGCTTATCAATATAAGCTGAGAGTAAATACTGAATGTGTTAAAACAGCCTTCATTGAGAATAGAATTATAGTTAGTATTATACAAAAGAAACAGAATGCAAATAAAGAGATAATTATCCTTGGAAAATTAATTACCATGTTTTTGCCTTTTCTTTTTTTTTTTTTTTAAATGCTGGCGCAGCCTTGTTTTATTTGTTATAATGTATAGTAACATTGGAAGATTGCATATTTGAATCTATTTTGTACTATCTATCTACTTACAAGTAAAACTCAATAGAAAGGTATTCCCTAAGGAGCCTCT
>CAJVPT010004446.1:0-13469 GCA_910592055.1 Acaulospora colombiana | reverse complement strand
AATGAATCCAGTGGATAAGGAAAAAACTGCTTTTATCACCAAACAAAGAACTTTTGAATTCAATGTCATGCCTTTTGGATTAATCAATGCATCAGCCCCTTTTCAATGACTCATAAACTGCATTTTTTATGATATTAAGGAAAAATATGTATTAGTATACTTGGATAATATCAATATATACTCTGCAACATTTGAAAAGCATTTACAACACTTGAAGGAAGTTTTTGAAAAATTTAGGCAAGCCAATCTCAAGCTCAACTTGGAAAAAAGCCACTTTTGTAACAAGAAACTCGTATTTTTGGGACATATTATCAATCAGCATGAAATTCAACCAAATCCAACCAAAGTTAAAAAGGTGAAAAACTTTGTCATACCAATCAATACTACCGAACTGAGAGGATTTATTGGATTAGCATCTTATTACTGCCACTTCATATCAAGTTTTGCCACTATAGCAGAACCAATGAACAAGCTTTTGAGGAGAAATACTTTATATCTTTGGAATAAAAAATATCAATCAACATTTGAAGAACTTAAGGAAAAATTAACCATTGCATCAATCTTGACTTATCCAGATTTCTTCAAGCCTTTTCTCCTATATATTGATACTTCTTACAAAGGATCGGAAGCTGTCTTAACTCAATTGGATGAACAAGAAAATAAACATATAATAGCTTATGCAAGCTGAAGTCTTGTTGAATCTGAACTGAATTACTCCATCACTGAAATTGAATGTCTTGCTATTGTTTGGACCATGAAATACTTTCATCCTTACATTTATCTTCAGGAATTTACTCTTATTACTAATCACTTAGCTCTTCAATGAATAATTAATAATCCTACTTCAAACAAAAGAACAACACAATGAATACTTACTATTATGGATTACCCCTTCAAAATTCAATACCAGAAAGGCAGGAAGCATCAAAATGCCAATGCATTATCAAGACTCTCTTCAACTTCAACACCTTAATCATGGATTTGGAAACCTATCAGCAACTATAAATCTATCTTTCTATTGGAAAACTGCCTCTAGACTTAATGGCAAAGAAAATAACCTTTTTCAAAAAACAAGTGATATATTATCTTACTCAATACCACACATTATTCTGACGCAATACTAAAAACCCAATAGAACTACTCAAAGTTATTAAGGCAACTTAATTGAAATCAATCTTATACAACCTTTATGGAAATATTCTTACTGGATATTTTGGAATTGAAGCAACCTATAATTGAGTAAGGAGTCGATATTATTGACTTAATCAGTATAAAACTATTGCTGAATATACAAAAGTTGTGATACTTGTCAGTGACAAGGAGCCTTTATACCACATGAGGAACTTCACCCTATATCTATTGGACAATTTTTTAACTGCATAGAAATTGACATTATTGAACCTTTGTCAATAACTTCTCAAGGCAACTGATATATTATTGTAGCTATTGAATATCTTACCAAGTAGCCTGAAGCTAAAACTCTCAAGAATATCAAAGCTACTACCATTGCAAAATTTATATATAAGTAATGATGGGTCTCTAAAGTATTTAGTATATAAAATTTTGCAGATCACTTATGTTCTTTTTTAAGGGACAAAATTTATAACTCTTTACTTCAATAGGGACAAAAATCAGGAAATACTATAAATTAATGATTTGGATAATAGAGAACAATTGTGTGTAGTTTTTTAATAGTTATTAATTTAAAAATTTTAATGTTTCCTAGTGAGGAACATTTGACTTATGTCCCTGTCTCCCCCTTTAGGGACCCATCTTTAGAGGCAGTATTACTTAAGTCTAGATAGTCAGGAAAATCACATCTATCTTATAATAATGATTATTGTTACTTTTGGTCAAGATCTTGTCTGATCATGAAATAATCAAAGATCACAAGACACTTCAACTGGTTTTAGTGTTGAAGTCACCTTGTCACAAGACAGGTTCCAACAAGCTTCTGCAGATAGGCTGAAGATCTGCATATCATAGAAACTTGGGGACTAGTGGAGCTTAGACATATTAGTTAAAAGAGAGTCTTTATCAAGAATCGATATCCATTTAAGATTCCACATAGTCACTCATAGGTAGACTGCAATAAGTCATATAAAAAGGGTTATCAATGGAACAAAACGATATCTAAGACTCTATGTAGATATTCTATAGGCATATTGTAATAAGTACTGTAAAAAGAATACTTGGTAAGATAAGTTAATTATTATGCTATTCTCAAATATTATAAAGAAATGATTAAAAACAAACTACCCAAACTCCCTACCTCACTTGACCTCATCCTTGCAAATATAAAAATCAAATTATCCCATCCTATTCCCATCCCATCATCTCGATTCTTAGCACAAACAACCAAAAGCTTATGAATATACTACAACTTTGATCTCCTTCCAGAAACATATTTCAAGAAAAAACTTAAGCTTCCAAGTGAGCCTGAAAATCTTATTCCAGAAGTCAAAAACCTCTTTTTATTAAAACACAGAATCCAACTGAAAGACTTAAAAACACTGATAACAGAACTCAAGGACTTTTACTATGTTCCAGGAAAACTTCCAGAACTCTATTTCAACTTCTCTCCCCCTAAACAATAGCTTCTAGCCTCATATACTGAATTACCAATCGAATTAGTTATTTATTTTCCAGTAGACAACAACCCAATAGCCAAAAAAGATGCTACACAACTACTTCAAGAACACAATTATGCAGTTAGAGCCCTTCCCTTTGATTATATTAGAACAAGACAAACCCTTCTCTTTGATTATATTATAACAAGACAAGCTCTTTCTCTACCACATCAAATCAGTGAGAACTTTAATGTCACACTTCCAATTTAGCAGCAGAGTCAGATAAATCTACTGCTAGAACTACTAAATTCAAGATTCAGATTCTAGCTCTCACTAGAACCTGAATGGATTGCCGCCAACCTAAATCAAATGAAAAAACCCTCCTTGCCAGCATCACTAGAACTCATTGAGAAAAACCTCAATATCTCAAAGGATGACTTATATAGAGATTCACCCAAATTTAAAGAAATACTAAACAAGATCAAGATGGATATCATGAAAAAATATCACAAGAGTGGATTTATTCAGTGTTACCTAACCTCCCACCCTCGATGATGCAATCACTTTCCTCAAAGATAATCAAATCAGTATTACTCTCCCTATTATAGAATACAAATCTCTCTCAAAACATACCAACAAACTGAGTAACTACTTTTATTTCATCAAATTGCCAGATGACTTTATCACTGAATCAGAGCTACCTAACCCAGAACTAGCTCTTCTTCTCATTCTTTTTAATAAACATCTGTAACAACAATAATAGTCACATCTTTGTTTTCAATAAAAACACCTAACACCACAACATCAAATCCATAATTTTCTTACTTTAACTACAATTAACATGTAAGGTCTAAATTAACAAGAAAAACTATAATGTTTCATAGATTCGCAACCAAATGCAAGAGACATAATAATCTGCACAGAAACAAAACATACAAACTATTACACCCTTTCCAGAAAACTTAACAACTATATCATAATCTCAAGTCCACCCAATAACACCCCAAGTAATGGCACATATATTTTCATTTTCAACAAAATAACAAATTATATCTTCAAGACATTCATACAAAACGTGTATTGATGTGCAGCACAACTTAAATTCAAACCTAAAATCGATATAACAATAATCGCCCTATACCTTCCACATGACAACCAATTCAGAAACAAAGCAACTTTATCATTTCACAAATTCATCTCTAACAACAAAACTGAAATGATCATAACTGGAGATTTCAACACATTTTCAAAGACAACACCATTAATAAATGCACCCATTAACAACAAAAAAAGTAAAATATATAACTATTTTTACAACTTAATTAATTCAGGAAAGACTTTTGACAAGAAACATAAATATACACATCTTATATCCACAAGTGTCTCAAGAATCGAACAAATCTGGCTCACTCCCAATCTAGCAAGTAAAATGTTAAGCTACAACATATCCAATCCAACATCTATAACCTCTGACTACAAACAGATCAAAATAATATTTGACTGGTTTGAATACAAACCATAGAGAATAAAATTTATGATAAAGACCTATCAATTTGACAAATCAACACCTGAATAACTGGCATCATTCAAAAAAGACATTACCCTATAACTTGATCAATTCCCCATTCCATCATGATCACTTTTTGAAAGTATAATCATTCAAGTTTTCAACAAAAATATATCTATCAGAAAACTACAAACATCAACCAAAAATAAAAGAAATCTCTTTCCGGAAATCAACGATACTATAAAATATATCAAAATAGCACTCAAAAAAAATCAGATCGAATATATAACCTATCACTCTACATAGAAAAGCTGAGAAGTACCATCAAAGAGTATCATAATATCCTCCCAGTTCAAGCTTACTTAAAAAAACACTTCGAACCTTAATAACAGAAAAACAAAAAAAGACAGCATCATTAATAGCAAACAACATTCAAAAAAGAGTTAAAGAGAACTTCACAAACTTCTGGAACAGACCCAAACATCACATTAAAATAGCTTTCAATGACATTAAATCTTTTCTTGACCTTTCAATCCTCACTGATGGACAACAACTGCAAGATAACTCTGAAACCTTGGTTAATATCATCACAAATTATTTCAGAAAGCTACTTACATCCAATGACTTTGAAATTAACGAAATATGGTAACAAGACTCCACATCTAAACAGCAACTAAAAGAGGAAATTTATCAAGACCTACTTAACACTATTACCTTACAAGATCTAGAAGAGAAATAAACTCATTTCTATTAAACAAAGCTCTAGGCCTCAGCAAAGTCCCTTACAAAGCATAGAAACATATAGAAATCCCAGCTCTCACTGCATTAAACAAGCTCTTTAACAATATATTAAGAAATGAAAACCCTCCCAGAGCATGGAAATGATCCATAATCATATTTTTGTCAAAAAAACTTATTTAATCCTACAACTTAAATGATACCAGACCAATTGCTCTCATAAAAACAAACAAAAAAATCTTCACTAAAATTTTAAACAAATGATTATTATTAACAATAGCTGAGTTTGATGTCTTATCATCATCCAATGTTGCTGATACAAAAGATCAAAGTACCCTCGAACTATTGATCATCATTAGATTACTTATTAGCACCTTCACAAACCATGGCAAAAAATACTGGTTATCCTCATTCGATATCTCAAAGGCATATAACTCAGTCAATCTCAAGAGTCTAGTGTTTGCTATAAAGAAATAAATTTATCTATAAAATTTACAAACATCATAATGAAGCTACTGACGGATCAATCATTTCAATTCATCTTCTACTATAACCTAACCCACCATATCAGTCTCACAAAAACTGAATCAAGGAGAAACCATAGCACTACTGTTATAGGTCATCTTTTATGATTCAGTTATCTCAAAGATACAAAATATTCTATCACCCAATAATAATATTTTTGCATATATTGATGATGTCGCAATTTTTGCATAAAACTTAGCTATACTATAAAAAGCAACTGACATATTTACATCATTTCTCAAAATAAATCATATAATCTGTAACAAAGCAAAGATGGACCTAATAATGAACCATTCCTGGAAAAGCAATAAACACAAACAACACCTAAAAGTAGAGGATATAGAAATCACTCTCAAACCTTTTGAACAAGATATTAAATACCTAGGAATCTACTTATCTGGTTAGTCTCTAGAGATGTTAACAAAACGAAGGCTTCTAAACAAATCAAATGAATTTATCAAAAGCATTGCCAGCCAAAAGATATGGAATAGCTTTATTACAAAACAAGTCTCACAATGGATTATCCCAGCCCAAATTGACTATACTCTTCAAATAACACCTTGAGGAAACATGATATTAACACACTTCAAACATCATTCAACAAAGCAATAAAAAAGAAACTGAGTATTGAGTATATCCTATCAAACAAAGTCTACTTTTCACAAACTGGTATTAACTCAACAGCCCTCAAGGACCAGAAAACAATAACCCTGGTCAAACTATTAGTCACTATCCTAGTAAACAAAAAAACCACCTCTTTCATCCAATAAGAGATCACATCAATCCAAACTAACAGTGCAATTTGGCTTTGTCCGTTATACTACCCTCAACATTTTGAACAATCCTGAATCATAGAAGCAGCCCAGATTGCAACTGATTAAAAAATAAATATATGTTTAAATCTATGCTCTTTCATACATAAGGATACATGATTATCCATAGGCCTTCATACCAAAATAAACAAGACGACAGCCCTATATTTATCAAGACACAATATCAAAACAGTTAGGCTGATTACACAATACAACAAATCCAGTATAAATTTATGGGACGAGCTTCATACAAAAATAGGATGAGTCACTCCTGATCGCACTTCTGGGTGGTATATTAATCTCAAAGAAAACCTCCCCACAACAACTGGTAATATGCTACTCCTTCCCAACCCAAAATCTCTTTTCTGGGCTTTCAAAAATGCAAATCACATAGAATTTATAAAAACAAGAAAGAATTATAACAACAAAAAAATAATTAGAGGTCAACATCAAATCAATAAACAACTCTTTTCGCTGATCCTCTGATCACACTCAAAAAAGATGTTTGCAAGAAGTTTTTATACTTCTAAGCTAACAAAGTTTTACTACTTTCTTTAAACCAACATGAAGAAAACTTCAAGAGTCATCCCCATATCCTCTACTTCTTATTTTTACTCCTCTTCAAGCAAAAACTTGATTGCAAGTAACCAAAAAGTCAAGCAACACCCTTCTTACCAATGGCAAGAAAGTTCTAAAAGGAAGAAGAACTAATGTACAGTCGTCTCACACTGTAGAGAAACAATACAGAGTGTTATTTGTGACAAGAGACTCCTCTCCCACTCTCTTTGTCATTGTTTGCACTCTAATAGTGCTCGTTTCTGGGTTTTTCTGAGGAATTTTGCCTATCTCAGTTTGCCCCTGAATTTTGAGTAGTACAAAGTTTCTTATACTGTGATTGAACAGAAAATTCTACATTAATAAAAGATGTAAACAAGCTCCCATTGGTCATCTCACATGTCTGAATACATTTCCTCAGTACCCATAAGAACCTGGAGTCCACTATAAGTCATTTATCTGTGGTGCGGATGGATACAGGACATAAATACCTATAACATCATCGGCTACATGGAAAGAAAAGTACTGGATTAGGACACACCAGATAGAAAACAATAGCTTCCCGCTTCTTCTTTCCTACTCCAGTGAACCAAAACCAGAAGAAAATGACCTTATGGAATAGGATTCTTTTGGAAGAGTTTTGGATACCTATTACCTCTTCTTTGGAAACATATCTGCCACCCTATTAAACAATAAAGTATCTCTCCATGAACAGTACTAGTTAACCCTTTTTTTATAAAATTTTTGATTAAGTGCTAGCGGAGGTTAAGGCTCCACATGAGGGATACCCAACACTGGTGGTGATGGGTACTTCAGGTGAATCCTTGATACATTAGCTCCCTCTTTTGGAAAAGCAATAAGCCACCCAGTGGATTAAGGCCTATGCAGTGGTTCTAAGGAGTGCCTTTATGTAGAATAGAAAAGTAATATAGTCTGTACATCATTCTTCTTATTATTTTTTGTATTTTGTTGCTATAAGTAGTTATTTAAACTAGACGGTCATGTAATTATCTTATCCTGGTTGGGTGAGACGTAAATAGTTAGCCCTTTATACTATTCGTTGATCTGTAAATCCTTAGACAGTATAAGTAATTATTCATCCCGGTTTTTTTTAGATTGTCTACTTACCTTAATAAAATACATAGCACATAGGTGCAAGGATGAGCTGGTGTCTTAAAAAAAAAAAAAAATTAGAGGTCAACATTATATAATAGATAATAACATAAATAATCTAAACTAGTACCAATATTATACTCAATCCTATATCAAAAGCATGCCGATCAAAGCAGCTAAATTAATGGGGCACAAAAAAAATAACAATCTTTACTATCTCCTCAACAACTTAAATTAAATAGACACACAACTCATTTCTAAACCCATTAGCAATGAAATAGTCCTAATTTAACTATGGTCAACAACTTTTCGAGCAAATACTCCAACAAGTATAGTAGTGACTCAAAGAACTAATGGAATTGAAGTAGAAAATAACAGCAGTTTACAACTATTTCCCCATACTTCTGGTTCCCATCATGAATTATAAACCATCTTAAATAATTTAATTGAAAATGTCACATATTATACGAACATAATATGCCTCATATCCAAACTTCCAAACACGAAGCTCCCATTATATATCAACAAGAAAATCAAAGTTTAACATAGTCATATAATTGAAAGAAGCATGAACTTAGCAAAAATCAAAAACATTAACATAATATACAACAAAATTAAAGGCAAGCCCATCCTATCAACCATTTCAATATACACAAGTCTACCACCTTATAAGCCAATACAATTCTCTACTTTACCACTTATTAACAATAAAATAGGACCTAGCATCACATATTAAATAAAGTTCGTTAACTTATATACCAAATTATTTTCAATTATCCTAAGCAACAACTGCATGTACAAACCTAACAACATTTTTGAATTCCTACGATTAAAAGAAGCCAATAAAAGCTATTGGAAATTGAACAAATATAATTACAGAGTCCTAACCACCTTTAGAACGAAGCTACTATTCAACTCATTATCTACAAGAGACAAACTTTACAAAAAATATCCAATATTATACAAAGATCCAAGGTGCCTAAATGTGATCATACAAAAGAAAACCAGCCTTACATTTTCAATTGCATTGAAAACAAGGAAACAATAAAAAAAAAACTATCCAAACTCAATATAATCCTAAAAAAACAAAACAAAAATCAAACATAAATCAATCTAACAATAACAATACCTGAATCAACCAAAGGAGATATATTACTTAACATCACCATAGAAAAGTCCAATCAGTACCTAGACTCATTATTCAGTGAAAAACTACAAATTCAACTGATAAACGCATCACTAAAAATCTTTTACAAAATTTGAAAACAAAGATCTGCTATAGCCAATACTTAACCAATTAGCGGAATCAAATGGAATAATATAAAAGCAACATACAAATCCAGCCAAGGGAAAAAAAAAACAACAAACAATAATAATATCCTAAAAATAATCAAACTTACTAAACAACTCTATACAAAAATTACTATTTCTTCCCTTAACAATAACATCATTTTTGAATAGGCATTAGTCATTTAATCCTATTCTGATGAATCTGGATACTGTTCAACAATGTGGCATAATAGGAAAATTGCAATAGGCTATAGTTAATTTATCAATGTAAAGACTATTAATGTCATGTTTAAGAATTAATTTTCTAATAAAAATCACATTTAATACTCATTTGCAATTAAAAAAAAAAAAAAAGAATACTTGGTGGGATGAGATATAAAAAGGATCCTATGTTATGATTCTAGGAAGGAAAAAAATAGTATAGATATAGGAAGTTAGGTAGTTAAACTTCTTCTGACAACAAGTCATATTGGTAGGCTAATAAACTGAAAATGAATTTACATTAACTATACTATAAATGATATTAAATCCTTATATATATTTTCAAAATGTATATAGTAAGTTCACATTGTATATAGCTAAAACTTCCTATACAGATGTACAATATTCATATATGACTGAGCTTTGTTACTTCTTAAAAAAAAAAAAAAAATTAATATTTATAATTTACAAAACTTAATAACAAACCATATATTTTTACTCTTAGTACATTTACTATTATAGATTATAGAAAATTTTTCTTAAAATTAAAAAAATAAAAAATATGTAAAAAATTAATATAATATATTCAAGTAAAAAGCAAATAATACTTAAAAATAATGGTGATAGAAATAAACAAAGATTATTTATACAAGTAAAAAATATTATCAATTATTCAAATTCTATAAAAATATAAAACTCTAATTCTAACTATATATTATATAGTAAGAAATAAAAAAATTTATCTTTTTTTCAAATATATTTAATTTAATAAAGAATTATCTAAATTAAATCAAAAAATATCTAAAAATTGATTTTACTTAAGACTATTTTATAACTTTTATTATTATTTTAATTAAAAAATTTTATGTTATACATAAATTTTGCAAACTAATATATACAAATTTAACTTTTTAAATATAGTTTTATATATAATTTATTATAAAATAATATATTACTCATAATAATTTTTTTAATATACAATAATATATTATTAAAAAATCAAATTCTCAAAAAATTTGATATATTAAAATTTTTAAATTTTAATTATCAAATTTTAAAAAACAATAATAAGAATTTTAATTTTTTAGAATTTATTTTTAATAATAATTTTTTAAAACTAATAATTTTATTAATTTATGATAAATTAAAACAAAATATAGTGACTTTAAAGCCTATTATTTTAAGCTATCAAAAAAAAAATTTTTTTTTAATTTCAATTATTAGTTGTTAAAAAATTTAACTTTTTAATTTCAAGTATATATAGTATATAAATTAAAATATAAGGTAAAACCAAAAGTATAGATAATAGTTATATATAGCTTTAAGTGAGTTCAGCTATTTTTCTCTCATTCAAGTTTTACCTTATATTTATTTTATATTTTTATTATTTTATTTAATATAATTTTAATTAAAAAATAATTTTAAGATTATAATTTTAAAGATTATAATTTCAAATTATTATTTTTGAGATATAATTTTAAACTTTAAAAATTTTTGATTTCTTTTCAAAAATAATTGTCTATATAATAAAACAATAATTTATATTAAAAAAATAAGTAAGGGATTTACTATAACTAACTAATTATATATATATTTTATCTTAAAAAATTAACTTATTATATAAATTATGATATCAAATTTAAAAATTTAAAAGATTGAATAAAAAATAATAAAGAATTTTATCAAAAATATGAATAAGAAAAAGTAAATAAAATTTCAAAAGTTTATAAATTAAAAAAAAAATTTGGAATTTGGGTTATTTTGTAATATTATTTTTAAATTAAATATTAATACTAATAATATATTTTTTTATAATAGTTAGTGATACAACTTTATTTTTATCTGATTTTTCTATTCTCAATCAGAAATTTTAGCATCTAATTGAAAATTTTAATTGTATAATTGAATTTTTCAACAAAAAAATAAGAACAAAAATGGTTTAAATAATTTGTATTAAATATGATTATGATAAATAATTGGGTTCTTAATTGGATTGAAAATATATACTATAATTGTTAATATTATTTACTTTTTTATTAAATTACCTGGATGAAAAGTATCAGATAGTTGTATTCTTGATTTGTTTAAAAATTATAATAAATGATACAATAAAGAATATGAAATTAGCTTATTAAAAGCAACTCTTATTTTGATAAATAGATAATATTATTATAAGTAAAAAAAAATTAATATGAAAGGTTGTTAAAAAAATATTAGCTCATTAAATTCAAAAATAAATTAAGTAATGAATTTATATCAAATTATTTATAGATAAATTAAAAAAATAAAATATTAAGGTTTTATAATAATTATTAATAATAAATTTATATAGGCATCTTTCAAATAAAAAATACTTTTTATTTAATTATCTTATTTTATTATTTAGATATAATTCCATATTATTATACTGATATAATTTTTCATTTATATTTTATAAATCAAGTTAATTTATGTATAAATTTATAAACTATAAATGAAATTTAAAAAAGTTAACTTTTGACATATTATATTAGATAACCTTTTTAATAAAATAAATATTAAATTATGAATTAAAAATTATGGCATAAACAAAGGAATTATATGATTATATTTATAGTATTATAATACTATACGATACATATTAAAATTTATATTATTACTATTAAGGTATATTATGAATTTAATATATTTATAATATACTGTATTTACAATTTTTTTAAATAATAATATTAATATATTAAAATCAGTTTAAAATTTTAGATATCAATTACAAAATTAGAAAGTATTATTTTTAAAAATATGTATAGATAAATATAAGATTATTAAAAAATCTAAATTATTAAATAGTAAATAATAAAAATTTTTAGTTATTAATAAAATTTCAAAATTATTATTTCTATTTTATACAAGTCTTAATATACTTTAAAGTGATAAGGTACAACTTAATGGAATAATATTACTAATATTTGTTTATTTTTTCAATCATGAATTTGAACAAAAAATATTAATAGAATATAAATGTTGGGATTTGTGAAAACAATCATTATTATTAATTTCATTAATTTTAATTCTATATATTATTTAATTCTAATATATTTTATATTTTATATATTAATTTAAGAAAATATTATTATTATTATGTATTATGTTCAATTTTAAAAAAAAATATCAAAAAATATATTTAGAATTACATAAATACTGTTTACATAAAATTAATATATTATTTTATTATTATTTATTTATTCATTTAAAGTTAATAATTTATTTATTTAGGTTTCAAAAATATTTAAAAAGGTATAACTTTGATCAAAACTTATTTACAAAAATAGAATTAAATAAGCTAATCAAATTTTTTGTAATATATAATTTGATGAAAATAATGACACATATTTGAAAGATTATAAATAATACCTTAAATAATTTAGAATTAGAAAATGACATAACAGAAGAAATTTGAGATCAAAACTTGAAAATTTTTGATAAATTACATAAGTCAGATATAGAATAAATTAAGAAAGAATGAGTTTTTTAGAATAATTGCTTTTTAAATATTTTAGAGTTAACTGTGGAAATTATTTATCCAACTAATAACAAAGATATTAAATAAAATATTTTATATTCATTTATTGATGATATATTATCTCTTGTTTATATTGAAAAGAAAAATTTTTTATTTTACAATTAAAAAATGATCTAAAAAAGTTGTTCTTTTCTCGTTATGTTTTGATCAATTAAAATTAGGAAATACTACACCAGGAATATATATGATAGTCAGACGATGACAAACACTATAGATCACACATGCACTATCCTGTTTAACCTCTGATATCAGTTTGGAGCCATATTATATCTCATCACTAACAGAAGCCAGATAAGTACTACTTAATAAGATAACCACACTTGTGACAATTAGTGTATCCTTTAAAATACACGGTTCCTGATCTAAAGTCTTGAGATTATACCTGTACCATCTATTTCTACTATTCGATGCCAGCTAAATGTCAGTGAGATCGCCACACTCCTTATGGAGTTGAGTCACTAAGGTATATAATCTTGAAGAAACACTTATAACATCCTATCATCATTACCTAATGCCAGTTTGATTTCATCTAGTGAGATCGCGACACTTCTATAGTATTTCAATTACGTATTATGTCCCAAAATGCGTGTTCTTTAACA
>CAJVPT010004445.1:0-13475 GCA_910592055.1 Acaulospora colombiana | reverse complement strand
CAGACCTGAGGTTGGGTTCATGGTGACTTCTTGAGTTGAAGTAATATTAAGAAGGGTTTGTGTAGCCCATAGTTTCCATTGTTGATCATACTTGTCTGATAATTGAGCCAAGGTCTCTATAATATGTGCTTCTCTTTTCTTAGTGACCTGCAAAAGCTTGTGTTTCCTCATAGACATATTGATCATGTGATAGGAAGTAAGTTGATTGTATTTGATATTGTTGTGTTTTGCTGTTGATCATTGCTATGTTTTCCTAGACACGTGTTGCAGGTTTGTTTATTTCTTGGTAATATGGAAAAACCTTGTTATTTGTTGTGACGTGTTAGTAATATTTGTTGCATGTGTATGTTGTGATAGTATTGTTGATATTGTTGATTAATCAATAATAAACATGTGGAATTATAAGGTAGTTGATAATCCATTTGTGTAAACACGTGGGGTTATGGGGTTGTTGATAATTGATTTGCATAAATATGTAGAAAGTGTATTAACTTTGTTTATTTGACACGTCTTTGTGCTTGTTGTGAAAAATATACGTGTCTGTATTTGTGTACCATAATATTATTGAAATACTGTTGTTGTGATATGTATGCTTCTTTACTGTATAGTCAATGAAACTTGGACATTTCATTAGGTTTTATGAGTATTTGGACTTGGACTAATTTATTGGTTTGAGTTATTGCTTGTAAAGCTTCTCTTGGTGTTTAGAAAGGTGTTAACCTGTACTGTCCTGGCTAGGAGCTTTGTAAGGTTGATGTTAGGCTTCCAAGAACTTACTGTAAATCAGTTTTTCTTGTTGTTTTTCTCTTTCTAAAAGAAAAAATTTATATAGTAGAAGTTAGTAATTTTTGTAAAACTTACCTCTTCTGCACTCTGTAAAGAGTTCTTGAACTTGTTTTTGTAAGTTGTTTAGTTGTAAAGGTGGTTTCACTTGGTTTCTTTTGTTTTTTTTTGGCTGGTTTCTCTTTTTCTCAAAAAATTACCAAAAAAGAAAATTTTCTGAAAATTTGGGGATCAGTGGAAAGAGTTTTAGATTTTTATTTAAATTAATAATCTCTTTTTAAAATGAATCTATTTAATTAAAATATTTTCTAACTTAGAACTATTTAAAAATTTAATAATCTTTAAACAATAAAACCTACTTTTTTTAAAAATATTTGAAAAAACTTATTTTTTAATTAATATATGAATTTATATATTATATCTTTTCTATCAATATTATATTATAAAAGATTATTTAATTAAAATAAAAATATCTCTTTAAAAATAAAACTTAAAAAGTCTTTCTTTACTTTTTTTTTAAATAAGTCTTTTCATTATTTAAAACATTTAATAAAAAAAAATTTTTTTTTGAAAAATTTTTAAGAAAAAAAGAAATCAATTAGAAACCAAAAAAAAACTATTTTTAAAATCAATAATTCATAATAATAAGCTTAAAAAGATATCTACAAGTCAATAGTACATTTCATAAATCAGATCACAAGATATAGGTTCAAATCCTTTAGGGGGCTAATATGATTTTCTTATATATAAACAGATAGGATTTGTATTTATCGGCCTAACTATAAATTAATCAATATTTTTGAATATAGCTACTGATCTATATGAAAATTGTGATTGGTCAAATATTCAAGATTGTATAAGATTATTCCTGATATAACCATATTATCCAATGATAATAAAAAGAGTAGACTCCAAACCAATGGTACAATATATTTTTTAAACCAAAATGCATGGTTGTACTGGATTTTATAAACTTTACTATCGGAAGGTCATGGTAGTAGAAAGAAAAGCTATAGACTACTTCAAAAAACTAAAAGAACTAGAATTCAGAATACTATAATCAACAGCTTAATAACCAAAATACTTTTAAAAAAAAAATTGTTCTATAAAAAATTAAGCTGAATTTACATGTTTTTTCAAATAGATAATATTAATATATAGTATTATATTAGATATATACAGTATATACAGTAGCTGCTCATATATAGATAGATCTATTATAAACATTATATGTATAATACTTATTAATATATTAAACTTACTAGTTTATCATTTAAGATGTATAAGCAAACAAATTTATAATATATACTGCTTATATTTGAGCAGGTATAAGCATATAATTAATAAAGATATAGTTTAAAGTTTTACAAAAAGGGCTTTAATTTTCTTCAAGATAAATTAAAAATGATACAAAAGGAAAATATATAATTATAGATAACTTAAATAAACTCATCATCACACCTAGGCAGATATCTGAAATTCCTCCTAGATAAATCAATATCAACAAAAACTTAAAAAGTATAGAATATATTGACAAGAACTGATTCTAAATACTTTTCAAATATAAACAATACAATGGTATCAGGTGAACTGTATCAACAAAAGATTAAACAAGAGTAAAGAATCAAGATAATACAAATACATCCAAATAAGAGTAGATGAAACACTAATGTAAGGTGCAATAGAAGTAGAACTTAACCCACTTACACTAATATATACAAGGACTCAAAAACCAAAATAGAAAAAATAGTTTTCCTTTGAAAAAGATGACAAATTATAACTGGCCAAAAAGTCAGTTATAATAAAGAAAATATTAAACTAAGGTATTTCAATACCATGAATAAATCACCAGTCGAAGCATGCAAAGGATGTCAATTTACTACTCACACAGATTAACAGGGCCTCAATTATTGTATCAAAATATCAATATTCTTCTTAATCATAGTATCTATCATTAAAATCATCAAGTCTAATTAAGGAAAGAATAATACCTTTAAGCCCAGACTACAAATATCTTTATAGAACTGAACCAAGTGATGGTAACAGCTCAATTCCATAATAGACCAGTAAGAGTTATCCAAGAAATATTGTGCATAAAAACATTCAAATAGATCATAAGAGCTTAGGAAAAGTTAAATACAGGCATAGCAACAATATTCAAAAAACTGGGACCAGAGCAACAAATCTCAGTATATATTGATAGAAGCATTAAGATAGATTTTTTTTTTTAAACACTGGCTCATCCTGTATCTCTTCGGTCACTTTATTAAAAGAAGATCATATTTAGGAACAATTGGAATAAATATTTCCTTGTACTGTCTAAGGATTTATAGATTATTAAAAAGAAAATAATACAAGGAGCTATCTATTTATAATACTCGATCTAAGTCTAACCTAACCAAGATAAGGAAAATACATGATCACCTAGTGTAAATACTCTCTTCTAATAACAAAAAAGGAATTGATCAGATACATTCAAAGGTGCATTGCTGGTTACCTGCTACCATTAGTTTGGTATTATCTAGGATTTTAATCCACCAATCAGCTTTTTGCTACTCATTAGAGGGGCCTAAATTGTCAGGACTCATCCAAGCTACTCAATACTATCTGGTGCTAAGGATCATTTGTACTAGTCAAGGACCAGTCAGTATAAAAAAATTGAGATAGGTAAAAGGGGAAAAATGAAGGGGAAAGGTTGAAAATATTTATAAGAAAATAAAGTAGGGGAAGAAATGAAGGGATGCCTAACAACTACTTATCCACCCAACTTTGCCTTTGAGCATTAAGATAGATACAAAATCAAGAATGGGAATAGAAATAATCTTTATTACACATGACAACACATATCTAGAGCTTAATTAAACCTTCATAGGTCAAGTATCAGCATACAAATTAGAAATTTTGACAGTTCTATTGTTTGTATTATATCTGAGAAAGGCAAAATAATCAACATATATATTGATTTACAAAATCTTATTCAAGACTATTATAAACTCACAACCAATCAAAAATTAGTCAAACAACAAGAGAAAAAAATGTTATACAATCTCTGAAAAGCAACAAACACCTTTCAACAAAAGATAACCTGGTACAAAACATCCAAAAAAGACAATAATTTATTTCACAAAAAAGCTAATGAACTAACATATCAAGCAGCATCAAACAAAGACAATAAAAATTACAATACAATTCTTTACACATATCTAGAATCCAACTATCTGCAATCTTATTTTAATAGCAATATAGAGATTACTCAAAATATCTATAGGACTATCAAGTAGATCTATCAAGTGCAACTTATAATTGACTGAAAACATATCAATAGAAACATATCTACCTATATATTCAATTATAAAGAAATAAACTGGAAAACTATCTTTATACTCCTCTATTCAGCACAACTTACCAACTCATAAATAAACAAGTGAAACTTTTAACAGCATAGTTTTTCTATCAAATTATGAAATCAAAAACTTTAAACAATGGATAGATCACATAAAATATATCTCAATATATATAAAATAAACAGAAGTTACAGTTGCAATAATATAAAAAACAATGATTATCTGTTTAGCTATCCTTAACACAATATCAATATTTATGAGAAAATAAACAAAAATATATACAGAAAACTATATCATAGAAAAAATGAAATAACAAATAACAAAGTTGAGCTCAGTACAAAAAAATCTAAACATACTTATTTTCAGGGAAGAAATCAGCAAGACCCTAAACAACTTAATTATAAAAATAGTGGAATAAGACAAGCTATCTAATACTCTAAAAAGCATCACGCAATATACAAAATTCTTAACTTTAAATATTTGGCTTGATAGATACAAAAGAATATTACAATAGGAAAAAGAACAAGGAATTAATAAAATATTCATTAAAAGAAAAAAAAAATAACAGAAAATAAACATCAAATAAAGAATAAATACAAACAGGTCACAGTGAACTGACACATAGGATACAATAAGTAATATCTTGAAAGAACTATACAATATTTTCTATATTTTCCATATTAGTGCTAATAGAGCCTAGGCACATTAGTTCCTAACCAGGAGTAACAAGTTATAAGGAATTGAAAAATAAATTAGCTTTTTAATAGATTAGTATAGAAATAATTTATAAAAAAAGATTTAATAGACAGTTTAATATTAATTTAAATAATATGTACTATACTAAAATTAATAAAGTATGTCTGTTTCACTTTTATAAAAAAAAAAAGCTTAAGAATACTTAAACAAAGTATATAAGAAATTAAGTAATTATAAAATTATTAATTTTTATCATATAAATTTTTTCTTTCAAAAAAAAAAAAATGAATAAATTATAATAAGATCTTGAAAGTCTAATATCAATCTTATAAAGTTTTTAATTAAACTAATACAAGATAATATTTTTTTAAATATTAAAAGAAGCTTTATAATCAATAACTTAAACTAATAAATTAGTTCAAGTTTAAATATTTATAAAATCCAAAAAAATATTCAAGTTTTATTGACTATATTGTTAACTTTAATTAAAAATTTTTTTTTTAAATAGCTGGCTCAGCCTTACTTTATTTGGATTAAGTAGAGATTTATATATATTGTTTATGCTATGACTACCTATGTTAATTAAATTTAGTTCAATAGAAATATTTCACCTCGTGGCTTGTTGGCACCCTGAATAGAGAGCTAACCTACCAAGGCTGGGCTAGTGCTATATAAAATTTTGAAAATATAATATGTGTGTATAAGATTAGTAGTGTATTCTCTGATGTAGCTATTAATAAGATTGATGTATTGGCTCTTGATGTGTTTTTCTGCTTCATTGAGCCAGGCGTGTTTGGATTGTGTGCTGTATTTGACAGTTCTTTCTATCATTTTGATGATTCCTTGTTGAGTTTTCCATCTTTGGAAGTCTTCGCATTTTGTTTTCCAGATTAGGTGGAGGTATTGTCTTGTTTCCTGTCTGATCTCCTTGAGACATTGGAGTCTGATTCGTTTGTCTGAGATGCAGTAAGTTACTATGTGATATGTTTCTTTCAGTACCACACCTTTGATTGTGATTTTGAGATATTTGATATACTTGAGGAATATATGGTTTCTATATTTGGTTATTTGTGTTTTCAAATCTTCTTTCTTGCTGTGTTATCTGAGTTTCTTGATGACAATAGTTTTTAATTGCTTTATTGTTTCTTTCTGTTGTTCACGGCATAGGAAGAGGTGTATATTTGTTTCTTTTTCTCCACACTTTATACATTTGTCATCTTTGTATATATTTGGTAGGCATATGTTAAGTTTGGTCTTGGTGGGCAGTTCTTCATTCTAGAGGCAAAGATTAAACTTTCTCTATTGTTGAACTTTCCAGTTGATTTGTAATTTATTCATCTGTGTTGATTGCAGTATAGATATTATTATCGGCCAATGGATTTGTTCAATGACCCTGTTGGTGAATTCTGTTCTTGTTCTGTTGAACAGTCTCTATCTTGTGAGATATGTAGCTCTTGTAAGTTCTTGGGTCATCTGCTTTATGGGATATCTAGGAGTTTGTTGTTCCACTGTGGTATGAGTGTGTACTGTGGATTTTGTATGGGACGGACTTCGATGTTTTTTTTTCCTGGTTTTATTCCTAGTCATATATTAACATTTGCTAGTTGATCTGCTTGGTCATTGTGTTTATTTCCTGAGTGTGCTTTGACTTTGCAGAAATTAAGTTTGAGGTGGTTTTGCTTGACTAGGTCTTTTAATTGTTGTAGGATTCCAAGGTTTTTCTGTTTTCTTAGGTTAGTGATATGGCTGGTTTGGGTAACCTTGTGGATACTATTAATTGCAGCTTGGCTGTCTGTGTGGATGTTTGCTCTACTGAATGGAGGCAGTGTACTGGTAGCTATCAGAATGGCTATTAGCTCAGTTCAGGTTGATGAAGAAAAGTTCTCCACTTGTCCTTGGAAACATATTTCTTGGACTCTTCTGATTATAATGATCCATCTGAAACCCATATAATTCCTTTTCTGGTGTTGTAACAGTGATCCGTCTATATAGATTTTGAAATTGATCTCTTCTTGTACCTGTTTGGTGATATCTGCTAATTCCTTCATCACTGGCTTGGGTGCCTTGAAGAACTTGTTCAGGCATGCCATGTGTGGATTTTCTTCAGATTTGTGGCTAATTGTTTTTTGCTCAATTTCTGTCCTTTCTTGTTGGGAGTAAGCTTGGAGTGCCATACTAATTGAGTTGGGTGAGGCCCTATTTCTAAGTTTGATTGTATTTGTTATGTTTATTCTTGTGGAGTTTTGATTCTGTTGTACCGATATTGTTACTGCATTTCCTTTTGAGGTATTGAAAGTGCATGAATAGATAGGTTGTTTGTTTTGATTGATACACATCTTATACATTCTGTTAGTGGAGATTCATTGAGTTCCTGAGTGTAATGCCTGTAGTGGTCTCGTTTATATCAAAGTTCCTTTGCTTTCTACCGATTACCATTGTGTCATTGATTTCTGTTGCAATCCAATGTGGTTTTGCAGTATTCGTTTGAGTTGTAAGTATACATTAAAGGAATGAGTTGGTTTCAGTTTGTTGTTATGTGTTGGTAGTAAGTAATCAATTTTGCAGTTGCTATTGGAGGGTAAAGAACCAGATAGAGATAGGGCCAGATAGAGCTCTATTGTGCAGCCTAATGACTTGACATCAGTTAAGGAGTTTCTTCTTGCTGCTATTTAGGAGTTGTCCTGTAAACATAATGTTGTGTTTTTTTAGATTAGGACGAATTTTCTTATAGAAGTCTGGGTTTGTGATGTCTTCAATGGTGGTGTCCATTTTCGTGAGGGTTTGAAAGTTGCTATGTTGTGTTTTTTGGAAGGTAAAGCTATGTGTTCTGAGTAACCAGATTGTGTCATGGGTGAGGTTTCTTCCTGGTTCTAGGAAGGGGGCTTGTATACTGTTGTAGATTTCTTTGGTGAATCAGTACATATTTTGTAGTGCTTGAAGTTGATGTCTTGCAATTTCTCCTATAATGTTTTGTTTGTTGATTCTGGTGTACCAATTGCTTATGTGTAATTGTATCTGTCTGTCCTAGATATGCATAATGCAATACTCGTATTTGTTGTAGAGCATATTATTTGGGACTGTATTTGCAAGACCTATCTTGTGTTTGAAAGTGAAAGCTATCTTGCTCATTAACTGATTGCATATTTGTCTTGTCAGTATGATATCATTGCATAAGTATTCTATGCTAGGCATCAGGACATGGTTGATTATGTATTGGGCTTATTTGTCAGTTACTTTATTCATGCCTATTAGTGTTTATGTGTTGGCTACTTTCTGCTTTATGAGATATTTTTAGTAATCTTTTTTTCCTAAACTGTCATACCATACTTCCAGGATTCTGACAGGTGTGTTGGGAGGGCATCCTTTGATTCTTTAATAGTTCATTATGACTCCTTGCTAGAAGTTTTCTTTTAGACCATTGATTATTATCAGTTGTGATTTTTGAGGATTGATTTTAATGTCATTTATATGATAAAATTCTTTAGCGGTATGTATTATGCTCTGAAGGTCTGCTTTGCTATTTGTTATCCATGTTGTGTCATCCATATAGGCATTGACTGTGATGTTAAATGATTTCTTCTCCTATTCAGTTTTGAGGTTTGAGCATACTTTTGAGTTTATTGTATAATCCTTGTGCCAGGATATGACCATGCTCAGTAATGGGTCATAGAATATTTTCCAGAGTATGAAGGATATGGTATCACCTTGGTCTATACTATCTCTGACTTGATAGCACTCCGTTAGACCATAGCAAGTCAGAACTCTGTTCTCTTTGTGCTGGAAGATGTTGAGAAGGATTTTGATAATTTGATTTAGTATCTTGATTCTTTGAAGTACTAGTTTTAGCATGTTGAGATTGACTGAGTCATATACCTTGGACATGTCTTGGCTGAGAATCCATACTTGTTGTTTATATTCTTTTGCGTGTTCTATTATGCTACTGAGTATGTGGATTGAGTCTTGGATATTGTTTCCTGAAAGGGTTGCCCAGTTTAATTCTGATAATACATTGTCTTCAGTTAGGCATTTGGCAAGTCTGTTTATAATGATTTTGGTGAAGATTTTCCTTTCTATGTCTAGCAGTATAATTGGTCTGATGAAGTCAAGATCATTTGCTCAATCTTTCAGCTTTGGTATTGGATATATGTGTCCTCTGCATATTCACTTGGAGTAATTCCTTGCTTGATAATGATATTGAAGATCTGTCATAATTCCTCCTTAATTTTTGTTTCCATGTACTTGTAGACTATGTAGGGAATTTGGTTAGGACCTGGAGCAGACTTGAGGCTACGTTGTTGAATTGTTGACTCCAGCTCTTGTATAGAGATCTCCTCAGTGAGGTTTTTGTATATGTATTGTTTAATGTTTGGCTTTGATCTATATTCTTTTTGCCAGTGCAGATGGTTTTCAAGGTTCTAGGTGTTTCTGGGTGTGGTCCAGTTGTTGAAGTGTTCTCTTGTTCTTTGTTTAATTTTCTCGGGATCGGTGACTATATGTACTGTATCTTTCTATTGTATAATTAACTTATCAAGGTATATACGTCTTCTAGGTCTTTCCATGATACTGTTTATCATTGCTCTCTTGTCATATTGAAGTATCCTTGTCTAATTTGGATTCTTTTTTTAATTACAATATTTTGTCTTCTGTTGGTTATGGCTTTGGCTACTGTTTTGTAGGCTTTTATATTGTTGTGTATTGTTTGAATCCACTTGTTGATGTATAAGATGGGATGGGTGGCTCTGAGGTTATTTAAGTGTGCTGTCATATCAGGGAGACTATTTTGAATGTCTTGAGGAATGGTGGGATATGTGGTGTGTTACTTTTGGCTGACTTCTCACTTTTCTTTTTGAGTTGTGTTTTAAAGCACTGAAGTTGGATAATAAGGGGCTTTGCTTTTGTGTGATACAGTTGTTGTCTGTTTTTGCGATGTGTCTTCTTTCTTTGAATATATTGTTTTGCTACTTTCTAGATAATGTTACAGAAGCTGTTCCATCTTTGATTTATTGATTGATTGTTACTGCTCATGTTTCATTGCTGAATTTCTTGTTCTATCTGTTTATTAAAATCTTTCCATTGTTTTAATGTTGTGAGTTGCCAATTGTACCTATGGTTGGATTTATGGATTGGTGTTTTCTTGGGTTTGTCTATACTCCAGACTTCTATTTCAGTTATTATAGGGATATGATCGCTTTGGATTAGGGAGTTGGTGCAGTTTTCAATTGGCGCACTCCTTGATTGCCAGATTGCTATAGGTTGATCCATATTTGATCTATTCTACTGTTTCTGACCCTTCTGTTCCAGGTGTACTCTCTGGTCACAGGATTGTGTATTCTATAAGTATCCTCCAGTCCATTGTTGATCAATGTCAGAATTTGTTTGTCCGAGAGGATGCAGTGTCTGGGCTTCTCTTTGGGGTTATATCTGTCTATAGCTGGATTGGGTATACCATTTAAATCATCCATTACGATAAGGTGCCAGCCATTTGCTGTTGCTTCTGTTATTTATTTGTTGAGAGTATTCATTACAGTGGTTTTTTTCTTATCAATATCCTGTGCCAGAAAGTAGACACCTATTATTCGCATTTTTTCTTTATGTGGGAAAGCTAGGTCTATAGCAATAAATCTGCCTGCTAGAGTTTTGTATTTGTATATCCGGTGCGTGATGTCTTTATTTATCATCATGTTGAGGCCTTGTCCTAGCATTTGTGATTCTTTATGTATCCAGATGATCTGATATTTCTCATGTCTCCAGTGTTTTGAAAGATGGTGTGATCCATTGGTTTCTGTGGTGACTATAATGTTCCAGGTCATTGCTGTACAGAAATTGAACCAGGTGTCTCTTTTGTGTGGTTTATATATATCTTGTATATTAAAGGTTGAGAGTTTCCAGATGTATTTGTGCTTGGTAGGACTGTTTTGGGTATCATGTGTCACATTATGTGTCTTATCTATATTGTTTCTATTAATGTTTGTGTTCTTATTATATGTTTCGTGAGGGGAATTATGACTATAATGGTCTTCTATATCAATATTTAGTGTTTTTCAGTTCTCTTGATTGTTAGTTATAGCTTTGTTGGCATTGTTATTAATACTATTGTGGTTCTCTATGTTTATAAATGTTGATTGTTGTGTAGTGTATTTCCTTTGTTATTGGGGATGAGATCTGAGATAGTGCTGACTAGGGTGGTTATTGTTCTATTCATGTTGCCTATTGATGTTCGCAGTTGGTGCTGTTGCTGTTGGATATTGTCCATCTGACTGTCTGTGTGTTCTGAGTTGTTAGTATCCTAGGTTTCTTGTGGGTCTTCGTCCATGTTGGAGTTATAATTCTCATCCCAGTTTTCTAAGTTTACAATTCTTTTGTCAAGTTCTGTTACTGCTTCTTTAATATTGGCAACTTCTTCTTTGATTTCTTGTATGTTGTGAAGGATTTGACAAAGGGTTTTTTCTAGATTGCTGGATATTGAAATGGGTCTTGCTTTGGGTCTAGCTGCTGCTGCATATGAGCCCGGGCATGTGGATTTTGTATTATTTTTCCTCTCTACTAGCCTCCTGATACTTATAGTTTTAGCAGGTTTGAAATGTGTGTATAGTTGGCTGAATCTCTCTGCTTGTTCTTGTTTATAGTTTCGCTATTGTTGTCTTCTTTTTTTGATATGACAGTCTTTTGCCAGATGTGAAATAGCATCGCAAATGGCACATAATTTGGTGTCTATTGGCTGCCATTTGATAATTGTTTTTCCAAGAGTGTAGTTTGTTATAATAGCTAACTACATGTCTTGCTCATTTTCGAAACTGATTATAGCATAACATTTATATTTGTAGTTCATTTTTTGGGAAATGTAGCATGTTTTGCTTCGTGTTTGTTGAAATATGTGTCTCAGGTCAAATGCGTTTGTGTCTAGAAGAAGATTGGTGAGTTTGAGGGAGAAACTGTCTCTGTCTTTCATTTGTGGGAGAGACTATTCTGAGTTGAAGATCCTAAGTGAATCTGCTTTGCACTGGATGCTCCAATTTTCTAAAAGCTTGCACTTGTCTGAGTTGTCTGTATATGTAATGGTGGCTGACTGCCACATATGCTGTGTTGCAATTGAGATGTTGCTGATCTGGTCAAATTTTGTGAAGGTCTGTTGGATGTTATGGAAGGTTGTATCTAGGGGAATATCTCAGACTGTGATACTGTTAACCTTGTTGGTTATGTTTCTTGTGTTTGGCATGTGTTCCAGTATTAGGTTGTCCGTTTCTGGTAAGTGGATGCTATTGACATCCTCAGCTGATTGTGGATCACTAAAAAGGGCAGTGATGAACTCCTGATTATTGGATCTCTCGCTGCAGATACTGATCAGGCCTTCAGAGGAGTTCAGAGCCTTGGATATGTATGTTATCTTGTGGTATGTGAGTTTGCTGGGGATTTTTCCGGCCTGTATGCCGAGTTTAGTTCTCTTGTATCCATATCGCGTGCTTCTGTCAAAGAGGAACCTTGGGTAGGGTTTGCTATTTTGGGGATGTGTTTCTACTTTTTTTTTGGTTTTACTTTTGTTTAATTGGGAGGTCCAGTCTTTGTACTGTTCATCTGTGTCTCTGGCTACTTCAAATTGGTTGGTCTCGTTTTCATTTTTCAGCCTCATTTCTGTGTCTGAGTCCATCGGGTTCGTGGTTGTTCGTGTGATATATGGTTGGATCTGGAGTTCTTTTCCCATTTCACGGGATGTGATTGTACCTATGCTGTTTTTTGCTGAGTCGATTTCCTCTTCGAAGCTATTACTCCAGGATGATAAGCTGAGATCATTCATTCTTGTGAGGATTTGGGAGTCGCAGACCCAAAGTTGTTGCGTCTGAAAGGTGATGGGTTTCAAATTTGTCAAGGGTTTTTTTCATCTACCTTATAGTTTTTTCCATGATGTTGGGCTTCTTTTTTGTTGTTGTCTATTTGAGTTTGATTTTGGGGCTGGCCAGGCCCTTTGTTAAGGCTTTCTCATTGAAATTTGGGCAGAAGGTGGTGTTGTGGCTACAAAATATTCTTCACGAGTATATTTTTTCTTGCTTTTGTCTAGAGGTCGGTGTGAGTGTTTTGCTGCACCACCAGTGTATAGGAAAGAGAGAATCTTGATTTGAATATTAACTTTAATTAATAATTATATTTTCCTTTAGTTATTATTATATTTTTTGTTTATTACAATATATTACTTTAGTACTATTTATAGATCATGTGACACATAGAGTGCAAAATATGTCTTATTGATTCATAGGATAGATTTAATTATTAAAGCAAGGTAGTATCTATATAGTACATATTATTTAATTACTTTATTCTATTATTATATCTTAACTATATTTAGCTATCAGGTTATCCAAGTGAATAGATTTAACATATTGGTTTGATTTAATAAATTTGATAGAATTGATCACTTTATTTTTGTCATCAAATAATTAATATTTAATTATTTATAGTATATAAAAATTGGTTGTCCAAAGTAGTTGACCCAAGATTTTATCTACAGAGTTCTCTTCTTCTAAATATTAATTAATTTATTTATTTATTTTTTTTTTTAACCCACATTCAGGTTAGCATGATGTGTCTTTATTGTATATATACAAAGATATTTACAGGATATTTTGACTTTCACATACTAACTCACCTGTCATCGAAAAA
>CAJVPT010004444.1:0-13476 GCA_910592055.1 Acaulospora colombiana | reverse complement strand
TTTCGCTAAGCATAGAAATAGTTTATAAAATTGTTTTGTAAATGAAAGTATATGTAACGCATATAATCAATAAAATGAGCGACGTTGCGTGTTTTAAAAAAAAAAAAAAAAAAAAAAAAAAGGATAAATAACAATACAAATTAGATTACAACAGTTGCAAGATGAATACTGATCAAAAAATCAATTCTGAAGATAGACACGCCTTTCAGAAGAAGAAGGAAAAAACTTAACAAATAGATCCTGAACATATTGAAGTATCAAGAAATTATATTGGCCATAGCTGAATACACATAAGGAGAGAACCATCAGAGAAATGGTCATGAAATATTGATACAACAAATATAGACACTTACTTAGATATAGAGGAATACTCTTACAAAACAAGCTGCTAAATGATAACACAAAAAATTCTTCTCCTGGAAACAGGTGAGAGTCAAACTAGGCAAACAAGATCAGATCTCCTATAGTATAAAGAGATAAAAGAACTGGTAAGAGAGCTCAATTATCTATTGAAAGAGACCAAAAAGAAGTGATACCAGTATAAAACAATAGAACCAATAGCCTACCATCTATAAATTCAGATCTATCATACTGGTGATTCCATATTAGCAACAATTGACAATTAAATAGCTAGATACAAAAAAAATAAGACAATGATCCAAAAAAAAAAACTCTTTTTCACTTGCATCAAATTTCTTAAAAATTTTCTTTTATGGTAATAACTCAAAATATCGAGGAAAAAATACAACGCTTGCAAAGAGTTCCTAAAACAAACATGTTAAGAAGGTCGACAAGAACCAGAGACCTGACAGTTAACTACTCCGGGGAAAGAATCCTGACAGGTAGTGGCAAGATCTCCAAACCATTATTGAAAGTAAAACTCGGAAACAAGTTAAACCCCCTCACAGATACAAAAAAGAACCAAGCATAAATAGAAATGAAGAAAACAATAGGACAAGCAACGGAAGTGACAAAGATCACTGAAGTTGACACCAACAACCAGAAGGATATGGAGCTTGAAAGCAAAAAACACAACAACAGAACTGATATGGAGGAAAACATCACAGAAGCCCCAGAGTCACCAGAGGAAATAACCATGGAGACCAAACCAATCCCACCCATAACAATAACTTCAACAGCGTCAGCAGCAGGAGAGAAAAAAGAGAACCTGAAGAACCATAGCAACATTATCAACAACTTCAGCTATGACAGGAACCCAAAACTACTGACCGTAGAAGTGGAATATAGAGACTTTCAGGAGAAACAAAATATGCTCTGTCCAGGGAAAGTTTTCATCAACCCGGAAGATATGCCTGGCTCCTCAACAGAGGAAAAAATCAATCACGTCTGAAACAAGCTGGGGCACTTGGCAACACTAAAACACATCTGCATAGATTTCCCCATCAGTTTATCAACAATCACAACTATTTTTGGCAATTATTATGAGGCTACAATGGCATGCGAAACAGTGATTACCAGCAATGAACAAACCAAATTTAGGCTTGCACTATAGATCAGCACCCAGGAAAGCAAAGCCCGATCCATCAGGATCTGGAACATTCCCAACCATTTCAAGAAAATAGATATTGCCAACCTGTTCCAAGACAAAATGGTAATCGAAAACATAACCCTTCAATTAGCAGGACCAGTACAATCAGATACAATCCAGTTTTGCACAATGACAGCATATGACAAACAAGTTCAAAAATATGTACTCTATAAGGACATTTTTTACATGCAGACATACCCAATAGTCAGGACCCGTATGGCAAGGAAAAAAGAAACCAGTACAGTGTGACCCTGGCAAATCTCCTACAGGAAACTTCAGCGAAAGAGTTGCAAGAAATTATAGAGATACCAATGTGCAAGCTTGCTACTTCCCTCTGAACCACTCTGCTCAGAACAAGAGATTTGTAATCCTCTACTTCAAGAATGATCAGGACTTGAATGCAGTAAAGAATACTAGTCTCAATCTCAATAACATGAAACTAGTCTGAATAGAAAAAATCAAGAAACTCTGTTTCAGACGTAGTGCTCAGGATTACAAACTCATTTTCTGTCAACTAGAAAAGAAAGCCTATCTATGAGAAGTAGAACAAATAGATTGGGATGGTCCAAATTGAGGATAATAATGCAAAGAGAGTTCACCACCATCTGACAAGATAACAGACAAACTGTCAACCCCGCATCTCAGGATGAACATACGCAAGTGTCCCCAAGGATGCACAGATCCCTCCGGTAGGAATGGAAAGAGTAATAGAAGCACTTAAACAACTTCAAGCAGATATGAAGGCCATTAAACACCAGGTCTACATGTTAGATAGAAGAGTAACAGCAATAGAAGCAGGCCCATATATTAAAGCTAAAGGATCAGTGATCATAGACTCCTATCTGAACAAACAACACCCTTGGAGAACCTAAACTTCAGAACCCCATTACCCAAAAGAATGGACATCAGACAACAGGAAGCATTGATCAATGAAAGAATCAATCAGATGGAATCAAAAATGGCAACAACCATAAAAGAAATGATGAATTATTTAGAATCACTGATAGAAAGCACAGTTTCAACAAACCCAGTTCCCTCCTTTCTCCAAAACAACTATGATTAATAGTTCCAAAGAATCAGTGACCAAGGTTAAGCAAGTTAAAATAGACAACAACAAAATGATTATTTTCGAACAATGGAGGATAGGTACTTTAAATGTAAAAGAAATCAATACTGAACTCAAGAGATTATCATTGTTAAAATATGGCAAGGAAAAGGAAATAGATATCTTGGAAATAACAGAAATATGGTTAGCAGAGAACATACTCTGGCGAGATGAAGAAAAGAAATATCAAATATGGTTATCAAAACCGGTATGGCAAACACATGGAGCAGGAGTAGGTATCATTATGAAGTAAATATAGGCAACACGCATATACAACATAGATGAACACATGAACATGGCCTGCTAGTGTATATAGCTTTCAAGGAAAAGATAAAATATAGAGTGATAACAGTTTATAATGTAGCAGATAAGACCAAAAGAAAAGTGAAAGTGAAGCTACACCACTAGCTCAAATCCAAGATTAGTGAAGCAAAAAGTAAAAACATGTTTATTATAGTTATAGGTGACTTGAATGAAACAATGGACCATCGACTGAACCGCACTACAGGAAAAGATAGAACAATCAAATATAGTCATATGATTGATACCCTGGTATTGTTCAAATTAATAGACACTTATAGAATACTTTACCCAATCAAAAGAAGCTACAGATACTTGCGACCAAAATCAAATTATAGGAGTAGATTGGACTATATCTGGGTATCGAACACACTTGTAAAATGCATCCTTAGTGCAGACCACATAACAACAGAAACAATCTTAAATAGCGATCACAAAATGGTGACATCCACCCTAGATACATCACATAGTGATTGGGCAAAACTATCAAATAGGAAGAATATCAAACAAAACAAGATCGACTTCCTTAATTCCAACCTAAAGCAGTGGATAAAGTTTAGATAAAGAATGGAAAAATCGGCAAGCAAAATCATAGAAGATGATTTAACAACAGTAGAGGTAATATGGAAACAGTTCAAGGAAGCAATACTAGCTACAGTGAAAGCTACACTTAAAAAAAGAAGATCAAGAAAGAACATTGGAACCATCCATAGATCTAAACACAAGAAGGTAATGCAGAGACCACTCCAAATTAGTAAAGTATACAGGAAATATCAAGCATGGCTCACGAACTCAGAGTCACATTTACAAACAGAGGAAACACAAATAAGGGACTTGATTGAGGAAGTTAATTCACCACTTCCAGTTCTCAAGGAACCACCGATCAGTATAGAGGATATAGCACACAACAGAAAAGAAATGCATAGGTGATTATTAGAAACAAAAGAGATCTGGGATATAGAAAGCAAGATGGTAAAGACATAGTTGGCAAAGATTAAATCAAGAACAATTCAGAGATATACAGAATGCAGGTATAAGGATCTAGAAGAGAATTCCAAGAAAATGATAAATAGTATTCTAGATAGACAAGCCAGATTCATAAACACCAGAAGATTAGTAGAACATATAGAAGAGTATGAGATTGAAATCATGACTGAGTCAGCAAAGATCCAAGACAAAATCAGGAACCACTTTCAATAATGGATAAGAAAAAGACAAGCCCTGAACATAGAAGAATTTCCATACTGGAAGGAACAGTATAACCTGAAACAAGACATCCAAGTAGATTGGTACATAGAATTAACAAACCCCATTAAAATGGTAGACATCAAAAATGTGATTCACAAGAAAAATATAGCAAGTGCACCAGGACCCTCCGGAATACAATACAGTGTATTTAAAAATCTGGGAAAAAAAGGATTGCAAGTCCTATAATCCCTCTTTAACCAGATCCTAACAACAGGAGAGACTTCAAGTGACTGGAGAAAGGGAAACGTATACCCTATCCCAAAACCCAAGGAATGAATAGGAGATATAAACATCACACGTCCGATTAACCTGCTAGAAATAGTTAAAAAAATTTTATGGGAATCCTTACAACAAGAATAGCAGAGGTATGTACAAAATGGAAAATACTATATGAAAACAACTGGGCTAGACTACCAGGAGGTAGCACACAGAACCAATTTATATTTTGAACAATGTCATGGAGGAGGCCAGAAAATTCAAAAAGGAGACATGGATATTCAGCCAAGACATCAGCAAAGCAAACGACTTCATCAGCAAACAGATGATGATCCGAGCCCTTAGAAGGATATGCCTTCCAAAACACATAATCAAGATCATTGACAACATACTAGAAGATAGAAGTAATAGAGTGATAACAGTATATGGTCTCATAGAAGAATACCTTATCTATGATGGAATCGATCAAGGGGACACCATATTACTGCTGCTATGGAGAATCTTCTATGACCCACTACTACAGGAAATAGAGAACAAGCATAAAGGATATACAATGGAAATGGAAGTCATCCTGGATCTAACAGTACCAAGCATTAGAAAGATAAGCACCAGGATAAAAAAGATGGCTAAGATCACAGCAACAGTATATATGTATGACATGACATGGTTTGCAAGTTCCCAAACAGAAATGCAAAGTATAATAGATAAAGCATCAGAGTTTCTCAGAATAAATGACATCCAAGTTAACAGCAACAAATCATCATTAATCTGTATTAACACTAGTAAAGAAAGTAGAATGAGCAGTATCAATTTAAATGGAGATCGAATATTACCACTACAACATAACGAGGCAACAGGAATCCTAGGAGTATGGATATTAGAGATGGGAAAAAAACTAACCAGAAGAATATTATCAGAGAAAAAGTGAACATTACAACCAGAATCCTAGCATAGAAAAGGATTGCAAACAAACAAGCATGCTATATTATAAACCATGCTCTGTTTCCAGTGATAGAATATTTACTAAATGACCTAGTCCTTTCCAAAGAAGAATGTGGCAAAATAAGCAGCAAGATAAACAAGGTATTCAATATCACCGAACTACATAATACACATGGACCTTAGTTATAAACTCTTTAACTTGTGGGACAGGCAAATTCTTATGCATGGCAAAAATCTTCTGCATAGGATGAATAGCTACAATCTCAGTGATATCACTACATAGATCAGACTTCAACAACTTTAGAATAAATACTGGGCCAGCACATCGATCCTAGAGGACAAACTTCCCTTCTAGACAAAAAGGAGAAAGAACTTTACGAATAAAATCTTAAGTATGTTGAAGGTATAAAGAATCACCTTTTCCTCAACAGAACACACTTGGGCAGGGAAACCTGTCGCGAAGGAGGAAAGACCAATCAAGGAAATAGTATAGGAAAACTGATACAACAAATATAGAAAGCACCTCAGATGCAGAGGAATCCTCTTCCTGGATCAACTGCTTAATAACAACAAGACAAGATTCCTCACATGGCAGCAGGTGTGGGTACAATTAGGTAAACAGGACAGAACCCCTCAATGGTATAGGGATATAAAGGAAATATGGAACAACACAAACAGTTCGCAGGTAGAAAACAAGGAGAAAACTGGTCCAGCTAGGAGATACAACAGTAATCACAATTCATAAATAAATAGGTTTCATTCAAACACACCAGTGCTTTCTCCACAACAATAGTCAACCATCAAGTAGTTAGCATCAAAGAAAGATGAACAATTTTAATTACAAAGATAAAGAGAACACTGAATAACAAAGTCATAATAGCAAATCACATAGTCAGCAATAACCAGACATCTCTAGTCTTCAAATGTAAAGAGTGCCCGTTCAATTATCCGAAGCTCAGAAACAAGTATCAGGACCAACAGCAATGCATAATGCATCAACTGTTAGTACAGTCAATAAACATCAAAGTAAATAAGAGTACCACAGGATATTGCTCCAGACAACAAGGGGCAATCAATATACAACCCTTGACAAACAGATTACAGTCATCTCCTCAAGGAATAGAGATGGCCTTGAGAGAGATAGATACAGATAACACACCAACACCTTTATCAATAATATACTTGGACTCGATCTCAACAACTAAGAACTTAATACAAACGAAAATCAAGGCCTCAGAAAGAACAATTCACAGACTACAACAGATTGCGCAAGAAATAATAGGGCATGATAATCTTAGTATATATATAGATAGCTCCTTCACAAGATAACATGCAAATAGCAGAATGGAGATAGGCTAGATCATCCAAACCGAGTAAGGTATAGAGCTTAATACCTTCCAAGCAGAAACCCAAGATACTCCATCTTCCACAAAAGCAGAACTGATGGTGATCCTCATAGCAATTTGTACAATAAGTGTTAACAAAAAGATAAATATAATAACAAATGCCAAAGCTTAATCAATGCAATAAAGAAAGGGAAAAACTGCTATACACATCGGACAAAGAAAAATGAGAGCCCAAATAGAATCCTGATAAGCACAATATATGAGATAATAATAATGTAGAACATAACAATCAAATGGATTAAAGTCAAGAGTCATTCAAGCAACAAAGGAAATGAGAGAGCAGAAGAACTAGCAGCAACTACACTAGCCGACAAATATAAAGATATAGTAAAGATTCAAGAAGAAAATATCACCAGTAGCAAAACACTGCTAAGATGGAACTAGTCCTTTATAGACCTCCCTTTCAAGACATTCGGGAGAACTTTGCTCAAAACCAAGTGGTCAAGTAAATGGAGAATGCTGAGAAGGAACCAGGACTGGCTTACAGTCAAAAAGACCAAAGAAATTGATTGGAACATAACATGGCAGAAAATGACACCTTCAAAAGTAACATCTTCTCAAACAAATCCACAAAACTATACAGACAGGACTTTCAGATTGAAGATGTGGCTGAATGAGCACCAACCATGGCAAACATGAATATAAGAAAGTCAAGTCTGTACAGCAGCCCTACACGTAAAACCGTTCAAAGACAAGAGGAGAAAGACCTCCACCCATTCATATGTGAACTGAACGAAACAAGACTAAGAGAAAGATTTATGAAATTCCTTACAGAGGAATATGCAGCAAGAGCAGATAGCTAGAAGCAAACAGAAAATATAAAAGACAGATAGAAATGACTATTCAAAGCTATGACCACAACAGGGAAAGCACATAGAGCAGATAAAGTAAGATGGATCGACATTATCAGAGGAGTCATCACACACAAGATTAGGAAAACAGCAGAGGAGATTACAGGTGACGAGAAGGCTGTCAAGATAGCAATAAAAGTAGCCACAATACAGTTCTGGCAAGAGAAAAGAAAGGTATAAAAGTTAAGGTGCGAACTAGTAATAGAGTGGAAAAAATCACAGGGAATCACCAGGAGAGAGAAGAGAGAAAAGGTAAAAAATTGCAAGGCAAAAGGACAGAAAGACACTACACAAGAATACAAAACCGTCTGTATGACCAGAGACATCTTTACATAGACCTAACCAATCATAGTATAGAAAATATACTTAGAAATGGATACACACCAAACTCAATTTTTTCTATAAATTTTAGTGTTAGTGGAGCTATGACATGCTAACATTCACTTTATAGTGGACTGTAGCAAGTCACAGGGTTCGATCAGATACTGAGTCATTAGTTTTTTCTCTATCTAAATGTATTTTCTCGCAATTCAATTTGTGTATATAGAAAAAGCAACTTGATTAAATAAAAACTACATGGCATGACTTTGCCAGCTTTAAAAAAAAAAAAGATAAGACAAGGATAATAACAAAGAAAAAAAGTCCTTGACAATCAAGTTATTATAGCTACCCATATAATTAGAGAAAATAAAATATTACTAATTTTTAAATATAAAGACTGCCTCTTCAATGATTCGAAACTCAGGAGATAGTAAAAGGACCAACTACAATGTATAATAACACAACTGTTGGCAAAATCAGTAAATATCAAGGTGAAGAAAAGCACCCAAGGTTGCATCTTAACATAAGTATAAAAAATGAACATAATATAACTCTTGATCAATAAACTTCAATCTTTACCACAAGATATAGAGCTTGCACTCAAGGAAATCAATAGAAAAGTCCAGAACACAAACTTATCATCAATATATCTTAACTTTCTTTCAATTACAAAAGCCTTAATTTAGAAAAGACCGAAAATATCTGAAAGAACAATATCAAGGTTACAACAAATCATACGAAAAATCGTTAATCAAGACAATCTAAAATATATACAGATAGCTCCTCACAAGGCGACACCTAAACAGTAGACTAGTGATTGGGTGGGTAATCAAAATAAAAGCAAGAACACAAATTACCACTTTCCAAGCAGAAATATGAGATACACTATCATTTACTAGAGCAAAATTAATAGCGATGCTAACAGCAGTCAGTATAATAAGTGCAAGAAAGAAAATAGAAATAATTACAAACAGTTAATGTACAATTAATACAATTTAGAAAGTTAGCAAAAAAGATAAAACCAGGAATCAGAAGACAGAAAACCTAAATAGAAACCTGATCAACACTATTCTGTAAATCTTGGATATATAGAATATCAAGAACAGATAGACAAAGGTAAAAGGACATTCAGAAACAAGGAAAATGAAACTGAAACAAGCTAGCCACAATGAAATATTAGACAATCCCAAGGACATAATAAGAATCCAAAAGTTACACTCGACAAGTAATATGACAGTACTTAGATAGGACCAATTCTTTGTGGACCTTCCCTTCAGGATGGTAGACAAAACTCTACTCAAGACCAAATAGACAAGTAAATGGAGAACCCTGAGAAGAACGCAGCAGTGACTTTCTGAACAAAAGTTCAAGAAAATAGACTGGAACCTTACTATGGAAATACTAATACCATCCAAAATTATATTACTCAAGACAGATCAGTAAAATCATAAAGACAGAGCTTTTTATTGAAAAACATGGCTCAATAAATACCCTACAATAGTGAATATTAATATACAAAAACCATACCTATACAAAAACCCAATATGCATCATCTGCAAAAAACAAGAAAAAAGATATCTTACTTATTAATTTGTGAATTAAATAGAACAAGATTGAGGGAAAAGTATACATCCTTCCTTATCAAAGAGTGTGTAGCCAAAACGAATGGTAATAAACAAAGAGAAGCTATAAAAGACATCTGAAAAATCTCATTCAATTCATTAGCATCAAAAGAATTATGAAGATCAAGCAAAATAAGATAGTTGAAAATCATTAGGTGGTCATTACATATAGAATGAAACAGGTAGTAGAAGAAATAACAGGGGATGCAAAAGCAACAAAAATAGCTTTGAAGGACATAACAGATTATTTTTTTTTGAAAGAGAATGGATAAATCTGAAAATTAAGATATAAGCTGGTCATAGAATGAGAAAGAACCCAAGGAATCTCATCGAAGAAGAAATGTGAACATACAAGAGGAACAAAAAATTCTACAAACATGCAGAGATAACAAGGTAGAATTAAATAAGGCACTAATAGATACCTATATATAGAAGTAATTAAACCACTATATGAGTAATATTTTACAGAATAGATACTCATATATCATTTTTTTCTTTAAATATTAGTGCTAGTGGAGTCATGACACACTAACATCCACCTTAGGTGGACTGCAGCAAGTCACAGGTTTCATATAGAAACTAAGCCAACAGTTTTTTTCCTATCATAAATGTAGTTTTTCTCACAATTCAATTTGTGTATAAAAGAAGGTACAAATGATTAAATAAAAACTGGATGGCATGACTTTGCCATCTTTAAAAAAATAAAAATAAAAATAATAATAATAATTTAATTAAACAAATATTTTTGAAACAAGGTATTTAACTTGAACAAAAATCTTTATAAAGCTATTATTATTAATTTTTTCTTAAAATTCTTGAATTAACAATTTTTGATTTTCAAAATAATTAACAATATTCTAACAAATGGAAGTTATTGCATTAATCTATTAGAGAATTGAAATATTTTTTTAAAATTTGATCAGGAAAACTTTATAAGACTTTTTTAGTTTAATCTAAACTAACTTAATGAACTCTTTATATTTTTAAAGTATTTTAATTATTTAACTAATAATGCACAATAATCAATGTAATATTGTAAATATTTATTTGGTGTCTCTATAAATGAATTCCATGGTAGTATAATTGTGGGTTAAAAATGGTTAGTAATATATTATATTTTAATCTTATCTTTGCATATTAAATATAGTTAAAGAATTATTAGAAAAATTAATATATGATATAAATTAATTAATAAAAAATACAATATAAAAAAACATATTACAAAAATACAGAATAAAATTATAGTCAAGGATACATATAAAAAGTGAAAATTTATCTTTACACGTACATAAATTATATTAATAAGGTTTTAATAAATTAACCTGACAATAATCGCCAACAATGTCTATGGAATACATGCCTGTTATAAAATAAGATAAAAGTGGCGAATGTCAACTATAAAAAATAAGGAATTCAAAATTTTATATAATGTAATTATAAATAATAAAAACAAACATTAATAACTTATCATCTTTAATTAAATATGTTAAAAACTTCGAAATTTTCTAACTTTATATCTATTAATTATATTGGTTAAGGATAAACCGTCTAAATGTTTTATTATAACTGAATTTTTCAAGAGCTAATTACTCGCATGCACGTGAATAAAAAATGTAGTATGATTCATATCGAAAGTCTTTTATCAAAAAAAAAAAAAATTACACACTCTCCCCTGTCTGGAAGGCCGTAAAAATTGTCGATACGAAATGATGATGGTGAAAATTAAAAGATTTGTTCCGCTCGCTCGTATAGGAATGCTTGACACCTGCCTTTGCTTTGAATAAATTTTATGAATAACTTGAATAGACTTTACAATTTTACATTAAAAAGGAATCAACAAGAATACGTATCGAAAAATTTTAAATGAGAATAAAAAATCATTAGTTAAATAACGCATACTCGTGATTAATTGTTTCATGCATATTTAACCTGTCGCGTTTTAAATTTATTTTATTAAGAATTACTGTTTCCCAAGGATATTTTTGAATACGATATAAATGTATAACCGATTTTTTTTTATTCCTATCTTTTGAATAATACATATACAACATAAATTCTAGGAGTACTATTATAAAGTCAGAAAAATTCCTGACCACCTTCGAAAATAATTACCTATATATGCAAGCTAGAAGTCTATATTATAAGGAGTAAGCAGTCAAGAAAGAAGTAAGGAGGGAATTCTCCTTAATAGTATACCTTTTTTGAGGTAAACTTTAAAGTTTCATGCAAAACATTTCCTGATCTCCATATATGCAAGCTAGAAGTCTATCTTACAAGGAGTAAGCAGTCGGGAAAGAAGTAAGGAGGGAATTCTCCTTAATAACATACCTTTTTTGTGGTAAACTTTAAAGTTTCATGCAAAACATTTCCTGTTCTCTATATATGCAAAATAGAAGTCTATCTTACAAGGAGTAGGCAGTCAAGAAAGAAGTAAGGAGGTAATTCTCCTTAATATTATACTTTTTTTGCGGTAAAATTTAAAGTTTTATGCAAAATATGGGTAATTGTTTTCGAAGGTGGACAGGGATTTTTCGGACCCTATAATTGTGATTTTAAAATTTGCATTATATACGCATTATTCAAAAATGGAAGCCGAGAAAATCATATTCAGTATTTTGCTCGCCTTCAAGAATAATTGCCCATATTTCCTGTTCTCTATATATGCAAGCTAGAAATCTATCTTACAAGGAGTAAGCAGTCAAGAAAGAAATAAGGAGGGAATTCTCCTTAATAGTACATTTTTTTTGCGGTAAACTTTAAAGTTTCATGCAAAACATTTCCTATTCTAATGATAATACTATAACTAATTGAAAAGTTACTACAAATATTTTCCATAATAAGAAAATGATTCGCGAACTTGAGTTAAAAAGTAATAATAAAAAGAATTTAAGGCTAAATATACTTGTAGATGCTTTCATCAAGGAAAGGGAAGAGTGACAATAAGGATTAAAAATTTATGTACAATTAATGTCGAGAATACATATATTAACACAAGCGGGTCCAATATATCGAAATATCCGAAGCGTCGATATTCCATAAGCTATTACGGTAAAATCATTGATTTCTCGGCCTATGAGGTATTGGATTTTATCTTCGAATCTTTTTAAAAAAGTCGTTACCGGTTGTTAAAGGATAAGTTCAATGTTTAAATTAAGTGTAAATATTAAATATTTATAAATAATCATGAAAGCTCGCTCGATTAAAATTATTATAAATAAAGGGAAAGTTTTTGGTTATAAGTTCATATAGATTTGTTTAACTGCGTTGGTTAAAAAATTTTATTGATAAGAATATCATTATTAATTGCAGTATTGTGCAATGACGAAAATGATATAGACTGATTACGTATAGTATTGCGAATTATTACAATATAAAGTGTTTAACATAGAATTAAAAAGTGATGTGAAGTCATTTCATAGTTTCCTCTCGAAAGGGGTTTGCCTGATTGGAATATCCTCTAAGCTTCATGATATTTGAGGAACTTAAGTGTTGAAGAAAAGTGAGACATCTAAAATTGTTTCCGGACGCGTATTTATTACAATCTCTTGATAGTTCCATTCCTCCCATACACAGATTAATCAGGTATTTTGTCAATTAATAATAAAAATGCCTACTTAATAAATGCTTTATTTCTAGTGGTTAATAATTGATAGTTCGCTTTTCCACTTCATTAAATCATGGTTACATCCTTGTCCAACAATCATATCAGATAATTACTTTAATGTCTCAACGAACATGAGAAAAAAAAACCCCACAAGTTATGCGTCATATGAAGAACCAATTACAGTATATTTGTTTGTCGCGTTAATGTTATTCTGGTCCGAAAAGGGTCTGGTACTTTTCCAAAAGAAGTACGCAAGTCCCGGGACATGACTTTGTGGACTAATAAGGAAAGAATCATTAACCTGTTAAATCC
>CAJVPT010004443.1:0-13480 GCA_910592055.1 Acaulospora colombiana | reverse complement strand
GTTTACGAATTTCATGTTCTAATTGAAAAACTTTGTGACCAATCTTGGTTTGGAATTTGTGGGGAGGAACCTGACTTTTCCCAATTTGCTAACTATCAATTATCAGGATGGGTTCAGGGTTCTAATGGAGATATCTTTCATAATAGTAAACATACTATTGCTGTTGTCTCAGCGTTTGGTGAAAACTCAAGGATTATAGTGCATTTAAACATAGATAATAGAAACGTTGCATTTTCGATCAATGGCACAAGATATCTGCCGGTTGCGCTATGAAATAATCTTCCATCCAAACTTTATTTTGTTGCTTCACTCATGACTCCAGGAAGATTTAGAATTTTAAATCCAGGTGAGTGAATTATACAGTATATAACCTATCTTATTCTAGTTATAAGATTAAGCTCTTTCAATATTCTGTATATTTTTATGTTCATTTGGTCAACATATGCAATCATGTATTTACAAATAGATCATATAGTAGTGGCGGTATCATTATAATGGAGGTTTTGTATTCTTTAATGTATTTAACGAGCTACAAATTTTTTTATTATATCATAAATAAATTTAAATTTGTGCTTTGATTCTACCGTGAACAAAGATCACCGTCTTCTAAAAAGAACGCAACACCAGATCGGCGATCTTTAAATGCTATAATTTTAAGTACGTTAAATCAAATTATGATGAAATTTATAATATAGATAGAATAAAAGTAGGCTTAAATAATATATAAGTTAAAATAAATATTAAATTAATAAAAATTTTTTTTTATTTAAAAATTACTGTTGCATTATTTTTGGAGTTTTTTTTAAAAATAATAAATTTTATTTATTTATAAATATATATATATATATAATTATACAAATATATTTGATTTCTATTGTTTTATTATTGGTTTTAAATTATATTTATACAAAATAACTAGTGCTATGGTACAGTGATGTATCTTTAGTAAAAATAAAACTTGATAAGCTATGAACTACCTCACAGCTTGTTGCCCTTTTCTCAGGGGAAAGAAAACTAATATGCCAAGGCCATGCTAGTTATTGGATGGAATAATAATAGTGTAAAAATATTAGCATTGTACTTTATGTATTTATTTATATAATTGTTAACCATCCTGATCAAGCTTGTATTTTGGTTCTGTTCTGGTGGGCCATGTGAGTTCTCTTGGTTTTGTTGTTACCTGTCTTGGATGCATTTGGTTTATTTTGCTGTTTTGTTTATTGGTGGGCTTTAGGCTTGTGTGTAGAATTCTTCTCAGTGTGCTTTTCAAATGTCATGTAGAAGTTTTTTCCATTTTTTCATTGTGTTGATGATTTTGCTAGCCATTATACTGCTGAGTGTCTTAAGAATTTCTCTTATAACTGCTTCCCTAATAAGTAGTTTGAAGGTCCTGGGCACATTTAGGTAAATGCTCTATTGTATAATATTCTTAAAGTCTTTTCTATATTCCTTGTGGATATGTGAAGATATGTATTTTATCTGAATTTTATGAAAGCTCTTCTTCAGAGTGTCATTCTAGTTGTTACATAGGAAGGGATATATAGTATCTTCTATTTCTTTGCATTTGTGACATTTATGTCTTTGTAGGTCAATGAGTATCTACTATATATTTTGCTCCTAGTCAGTAGTTTTTCATACCATAAGTTTAAGCTGAACTTTCTTAGATGATAGTTCTTGTTTGAGATAGTCTGTTCTTTTGTGTTGGAGGGATATAAACTATCAAAAGTGTGTTGCCAATGTATGTCTCTAAAATCCTCCTCTGTGATGCTATTTTAAGTTCTATTGAGTAGTCACCTTTTGATAAGTCTTATAACTCTGTTGATCTGTTTTGTCATATTCTTTTTTGGTATATATATTAGTGTTTAGTCCTATTTAATGCTAATCAGTAATAATTCTCAGTGGTGTTTCTTAATATTAATAGTTCTCTGGTTGAGTTTTATGCCTTGTAATATAGGATCAATTTTGAATAGTTTGTTCATTTTATTATTGAAATAAATGCCTGTATATATCTTGACCTTGTGAAGAGTTATATCTAAGTTCTGTTGTTTCCTTATGTATCTGTACATATCTAAAATTATTTAATTGTGATATTGTTTCTTTCTTAATTCGTATTTATCTAATATATCTATCAGGTTGATTATTATATTAAAACTGTCTATATATAGTTAAACCATAGTATTTCTACTTAGGATGCTGATCACTGTTACTATAGCCATGAGCTTTACTCTTATGGATGAGGCATGCAGCTATGTTTACTCTTGAAAGGTATGTTCTTTTCTATTTTTGTCTTCGATAACCTAGCTGAAACCCATATATGGTCTGCTGCCATAGTTAGATACCAATTCATCTGTATATATCATTATCTATTGATATCCTTTTAGCTAGTGTTGTATATCTTTTAGTTTTTCTAGTTCTGAGTCTTTTAAACTAAAAGTTTCATTAATATCTATTAGGTCTGATTCTTTATTATTCATCTGTAAGTAAGGGCCTAGGATATTTTCATGTGGGGTTTTGTCAAGTCACTCCACTCCTTTGTTATGGATTCAAGGATATTCTACATCTTAGTTTAATCACAAGTTTTCTTGTACTTCCCTTGGATGATATGTTTGATTTTCTACTGGAATCTGAATTGTGTATTACTTTCTTACTAAGTATATATAGGATTCTGATAATGCATTTCTTTTTCTTATTGTATATCACTTACATTTCTCTAGTGATAATAGCTCTACAATTCTTGTATAGTGTATATAGATGAATGAGTTAGGGCTAACCTTTCATTTTTTCTTGTGTATAACTTCTGTCTGATATTTGAATGTAATATTTCAATGTAATTTGTACATGTTTTTTTGACCAGAGGTCTGTCTTAATTGAAAGTCCTATAGTTGCCAGTGTTTTTTGCTTATATGTCCTATATATATATTGTAACTGTAAGGCTTTCTATAAGGTTAGTGTATCATTTTGGAGTTTTTCTCTTTCTTGTCTAGTTAATGACACCTACTTTTCTCTAATATAATATACAGTATGTATTCCTATAAAATTGAAGATTTGTTCAATAAACATCAGATTGTATTTTCTAAGTAGCTATCTATATTGATATTATATTGCTTTTGGTATGGATTCTTCAATTGTACTATCTATTCTTTCTATCCTCTGTAGTATTATAAGGTTTTGATTGAGATGGAACTGAAAACTGTATTTTTTCAGAAGCTAAAAATATTATAATTTATGTTTTGTCTTGTCTAGAAAAGAATGAGTAAAATGTGTTATGACTGACTCAGTTGACCAGAACATGTTTTGCAGACTCTGCAATCCTATTTTGGAAATTTGTACTATCAGTAATAATGGGTCCTTAAAGTATTTAGTATATAAAATTTTGCAGATTACTTATGTCCCTTTTTGAGAGACAAAATTCATAGTTCTTCACTTCAATAGGGACAAAAATCAAGAAATACTGTAAATTAATGATTTGGATAATAAAGAACAATTGTGAATAGTTTTTTTATAATTATTAAATTAAAAATTTTAATGTTTCCTAGTGAGGGATATTTGACTTTTGTTTCTTTCTCTCCCTTTAGAGACCTATTTTTACCTATCAGTCCTTTATTTTTTATTCTTTCTGTTTAGTTTCTTAAATATGATTGCATCTACCTATTATATATGTGATCTATTCTGTATTGTATAGTAGTGTATTTGAAAATGTAATAATTATTTCACATTTATGTTTGTATCTTGTTGCTATCTTCCTATTAGATAATTGCCTATATTTTTCAGAAGTACCATGTCATTTAAGAGATATTCTATACTCAACATAAATATATAGTTTATTATATATCTCATCTGTTTGTTTATAGTTGCCTTCCAGTTTATTAGTTTGCTTGTTTTTTAAACTTTCTTGGTAATGAGTTGTTTTTAATATATCTTCTTTGTTGAACTGTTCAGCCATATTTCTAGTATTCTTATTGGAGTACCTAACATATTGCCTTTTATTGTTTCTTCTTTTGAGAGTAAAACTTTGTTCAATGTCTTTTGTTTGGTCATTGATTATAATTAATTGTGACTTTTGGGATTTGATTTCTATATTATTGTGGTTATATAACTCTGTGACTATGTTCAAGATCTCTTGTGATTCTTTTGAACTGTCTGCCAGCCATATTGTATCATCTATATATATGCTGTCTTTGACTTCTGTATGTCTTTCTCTATATAGTTCTTCTATAAACCTCTTTATTCTGGTAATATATTTATACCCCTCCTTAATAAGTCAATTTTTGTTAGCAGTGAATTATAGAAGATATATTATAAAATTGAGAAATTGTGTTCCCTGGATTGATGATATCCAGTACTTTGTATTGTGAAATGAGTCTATATATTATTATAATCTTTTTTCCTCCATCTCTGAGTAGGGTTTATATAATGTTTATTTCTCTTTGTGGTATCTTAATATACTTTATTACTTTTACAAGCATCTCTGTATTGACTGAGACATTAGCCTTTGCTATATCTTGGCTAAGAATCCACAGCTTCCTTTTTTCTCTCTGTGCATGTTTTATGCATAGATTCATTATGTGTATAGGGGTTTATGTGCTACTGCCTGGGAGTACTATCCAATTTAGTTCATTAAGGATATTATATTTTGTACAATAGTGTATAAGGTAATCACTCAGAATTTTTGTAAATATTTTTTTTTTTGTGATAAATAGTATAATAGATCTGATTATTTCAATCCTATTCTTTTAGTTCTTGTGTTTGGGAATAATGTATATATATATCCTGTACTCCATTTTTTTGATATCTTTCCTTGTAACAGTATGCTGTTATGTAAGTCTATGAGCATATGATCACTTTTTGCCCTAGGTTTTTGTATATACTATATGAAATGTCATCTGGTCCTAGTGCAGATTTAAAGCTTCTATCCTTAATTATTTTTTATAGCTTCCATGTAATTACTTGTTCTATCAGGTTCTTGAACTAGTATTCTTAAATCCTGCTACTTAGTACATATTGCTCTGCCCACCTGACTGAAGTTTATATTGATAGGGTTTCTCTGCAGCAAGTCCAAACTTCAAAATATTCTGCTACTTAGTTTTTAATCTTCTCTGGTTTTATAATTACTTCTACCTGGTCTTCTCATTTGACTATCAGTTTGTCTGTTACTATGGATCTGTTTCTTTTTTATAATATTATTTATCATTAACTTCTTGTTATCCTAAAGCCTTTGTTGTTATCTTTCTATATATTGTTGTATTCTCCTGTTTTTTTGATAGTTAGTTATAAACTTGGCAGTAGTTTTGTATCAAATAATATATTCTCTATATATTTTCTTCTATTATATTTACTTGTTTTATTAATTAGTTGATTTGCATATTGTCAGTTCCCTTGTTAACTCCAAGAAGTTCTTTTGTATATTGTTAATTTGCTTTAGTATGAAGAGTTCTATATGTTCATTGGTGATATTGATATTTCTTTGGAGAAGTTCTAACAGTATCTGGATGTTAATAATCTTCCTATACAAAGTTGAAAAATTTATCTTTGAAATATAATGGCTTGCTACTGTAAGAAGAGATTGTTAGAATTTATTCCATTTGCCTTCTATATTACCTTGTTCTATTCTATATCTCTTTTCTATATTGTCTTTAATAGTGCTCTTGAATTTTTTCCATTATTTGATGTTTATTTTGTATCAATTGTATTATGAGTTGCTTTTTTGAATCTTCTAGTGACTATTGTTGTTGAGTTGCTACATGTCTATTCTAGTGGTCATGATTTTGTGATTGCTTTTGTACAAGGTATCTGGATTGATATAATATATAGTATATAAGTCTTTTATTTATTAGATTTCTTGTGATAAGTACCATATATAATCGATTCTATTATGGACTTTACTATTATTCTATATAAATTTCTTCTGTATTGGATTATGCATCTCAAATGTTTCTTTGAAGTTTCTGATTATCAGCCATTCTAGAAATTTCAACTTAGGTTGGCAGCTACTTAATTATCTATAGGAGCTCTATTTGTCCATAAATAAGTTGGGGTGACTTTGAAGTTCCCACCTATTATGATATATATATTCATTATCTCTATCTTTGTTATCCATACCTATATTGTGGGTTACATTACTATATTGTTTCTATTGTTACTACTTCTTGATAGGAGGTGGACTCCTATAATCCTCAGTTTGTATTTTCTTTAGAATGCCATATCTATTACAATAGTCCTTCCTTTAATTTCTTGTTTCTTGAATATTTTGATCATGATGTTTTTGTATATAGCTATGCTCACTTTATGCCCTATTTTCCGATATTTGTTCACTAATGTTATTAGCTAATATTTGTGATGTTTCCAGTATTTGTTTTATTGTTTGTTTCCATTGATTTCTGTTATAATGATAACCTTCCAGTTTTTTTTTTGGCAGTATTTCAACAAAAGTTTATTTTGTTGTCTTCTACCATTTCTCTTATATTGTATATTATGATTGTTTATGAGACATAACTGATAGTATCTTTATTTTCTATGCATTGTGATTGTATCCTATGATGTAGTATTTACTATAAGTCAGTTTTGTAGTTGGTAATCATTTGAGTGGTATTGAGATTTTTTGTTTACTGCTTTTTCCACTTGGGGATTCTATTGTATTGCCCTCTATCATATTAATATGATAAGCTATGTTCATTAGGAACTGTCTATTGTAAAATATTGATGAGTTTGATTATTTCTTCTATTATTGCACTCATTCTATTTAGTTATTGTTGATACACTTGAGATTTATTTATACCCTTGATACTTTCACTAGAAGTTTTTGGATACTTCTTACTGTTGATATTTGTGTCCTCTTCCAATTCTTCCATGAGTTCGTTGATGCTTTTGGGATACCTATTAGTATATTATTATTTTAAGGTATTCATCTTTTCAGCTAGTTCTTGCAAATTATTTTTTATTTCTTTTATTTCCTTTTGAACTGATAGTAGTATATTTCAGATATTATCATAATACTGTCTACTTTCTAGTCTTTGATCATATTTCAAGATGTTTGTATAGCTTTTTGAGTTATCATCAGTGCTAAAGTTTTTATAAGTATCTTGATTAAAGGTTGACCTGCTTCTTTGGTATGGGTGAATCCTAGAGTTGTTTGACCTGTTTGTGTACTATCTTGGAAAAAATGTTTCTAGTTTGTCAGGACATGTGTATATATTGTATTTAGGTGAACTATAGATGTGACATAAGAAAGTCTCTTATTAAACCCATTTGTCTGTATTTCTTTTATTAAGGGTATTGAGAACTTGGCCACTTGAAAATCTTCTCTTGACTAAAAAGTGAAGATAACAAATCTTTTGACTTGGTTATTATTATCTCAAGGTATATATACCAATTTTGCTTTTGTATTTGTATTGATAACTGTCAGTTTGATGCTATTGTATTAGATAATAAATGAGTAAGAGTAGTATTGTGGCATTATCTTTCTTCTTTGACTTCATGGGCCTTGTAGAATGGAAAAATTCTACATAATTGTAGCCTCATATAAGTGACCACTCCTAACTGATATCAAAATAGTCTGATATATTGGAGAAGGTAATGCTTGCTATTTGGAATTGTCCAACTTTCTGTAAGATTATATAGTAGATACTGATTTGTTCATTAAAAAACTCTGCTAAGTCTATTTTGATAAAGTATAGAGAGATGTCTCATACTCTGATTGTATAGGAGTTCTTCTCTTGGAACTCCAATGGAATGATCTTCCTAAATTTGGTATTCTCATTCTCTATAATATTGGTTTTACATGTCATATATACTTTCTCTTGATTGTCAAAAATGGTAGCAATCTATAGCTTTCTGATTGAATATTCATACCTCAATTATTTCAAAAAGGGAAGGTGTATCATTTTTTGTCTAATAAAATCCATTTTCTTCCTAACTGTTTATTTGAAAACCAGGTCCAGATTAATAAAAACTTTCTTTAGCTTAAGGGTTTCTTGATATCCTTTGTGTTTCTATGAAGAGATTGATATATCTTACATATTCTCTTGGCTTTCATAACTGTATTGGTCTGGCCAGTAATGTTCAGAAGGTTCTTTTTGGCTAGAAAATTTGAGGTAGCTTCATTCTCGATAATGTTTACTATATCCAGTGAGAGTACTCTGTTGGTTCCAAGACTAGTTTCATTCTCGTTCTTTGTTTTCTGTGTGATTGGCTCTATATCTATACTGTTTGCTTGATTTTCATTCTCCTTTTATTTTTTCTTGCTTGATGCCTTCTTTTAATATACTGTTTTGGTTCCTAGGGGTGTATGTGGAGAGTGTTTTTGCTTTAAGTTTTAGGGTTTTGCCATTGTTTCTGCTAATTCTATCAATATTGTATTCTAGTATTATATGTCTTGTAAGACTTTCTAACTGTCTCATGGAAGCTATCTCAGAGGTTGTTACTACTTGATAGAAAAAATAAATTTTATTTTATGTTTTTATTTTAAAAGGAAATTTTTTTGTTTTTGAAATTTTTGAGAAAGAGTTTTAATAATGACTAACATGTTTATGGACTAAATATTAAAAAAATAGTAATAGATATAATATATAAAAAATATTAGTCAAAAAAGAAGGCAAGCTCAATTACAATATACAATAAGATATTATAGATATTATTGATAAAATAAACTTATGAAACTATACTATTAAAGATAGAATTTGTAAAAATATAATCTTGCTTATCATATAGCGTATTAAAGCTAACTAATTGAGCAAAACTATTAAAGTAATTGCAAGTAAAATCAGAAATATAATATATAGTATATGAAACAACAAATGCTTTAAATTCATGTATAAAAAGTAGCACAAAAAATCATTTATATAATAAAAAGGCTAAAAACAAAATAGTCAAAGAGAAACTGAAAAAATAGTTGCAATGACGCCGATCACTTTATATTTATCAGCTTTTCCATAATATTGCTTTTTGGCACTTATAATATTTTTAATATTTTTAATAAAACATGCTAATGAAGCCTAGGTACATTAATATTTTTCTGCAAGTATAGCAACAAATTACAAAAATAATCCTTATAATTGGCTTTTTTGTAAAATCTTGTAAATAGAATATAAAAAACAGTTTATAAAATAGTTTTGTAAATTCAAGTATATGTATTATAAGAAAAATTAATAAAGTTAACTTGAGCATATTTTAAAAATATACTGTATATATAATATATATATATAATTATATATTTATATTTTTAAAATATATCATCTTCTAAAAAGAACTCAACACCTAATTAATGCTTTAAGTGTTAAAAATTTGATCAGATCAGATCAAATCATAATAAAATTAATAGTATATATAGTATATAATCTATTCTATTTAGTATATATAATAGAATAATAATTAAAATAATAAAAAAAATTTTTATGATACAATTAATAAAAATTTACTATTATATAACTTTTGACATTTTTTTGCAAGAATTTATTCAAACTTTGTATAAATCAAATATTTTCAGGACAGTTATCTATAGAGAAAAGGACAAAGTCTATTACCTTATTAGAAAAAGGTTATAATTTACATCAAGTTGCTGTCAAAATTAGTAATAATGCTCTTATTTCACTATATTTGGACTTAAAAAAAATCTTGAACAAACAAATTAGAAAATAAACCTATTCCTAATTATTCACTTAAACTTATTCTATATAAATAATATATTGTTATTCAAAAAATTCTAAAAAAAGAATGTAAATCCACCATATATATATAGTATATAGATTTTTGATAAAATATAAAAAAATAAATATTAGTATCAACACAATTTGAAAAATTCTTAAGAAAAATGAATTTAAAGTATATACATGGCACAAGAAACCTTTTTATATAAAAAACATAAAAAAATAAAATTGGACCATAGAATATTGAAATATAATAGTTTGATCTGATGAAAATAAATTTCAACTCTTTGAAGTTGAAGAATATAAATATTGCTGAAGAAAATCTACAGAATCTTTAAAGAAACAACATATAATTCCTATAACTAAATTTATTAAAGATATTATTAATATATAATGATGTTTTACTTATTATGGTACAGAATATTTATCTAAAATTGAAGGAAATCTTAATGCAGAGCTTTATAGACAAATTTTAAAAGAAGAATCAATATATTTATTAAGATATTATTATTTACTTCCTAAAGATATTATATTTTAATATAATAATAATCCTAAACATAAGGCTAAAATAGTTCAAAGATGGTTAAAAAATAACAAAATTAGAACTATTTCTTGACCATCAAAATCTCCAGATTTAAATCCAATAGAAAATATCTGGAATAATATTAAAAGAAGAGTTAATGATTTAGATATTAATATTAATGATAAAAAACTCTCTGGAATAATTTATTAGAGATTTGGAATGAAATATCTGAAAAAACTTGTAAGAAATATATAGAAACAATGCCTAAAAAAATTAATGATATTATTAAGGCAAAAGGTGGTTATACAAGATGATAATAGAAATCAAATATATTTGTATAATTATATATATTAATTTTTTATAAATAAATAAAATTTATCATTTTTTTAAAAAAACTTCAAAAATAACGCAACAGTAAATTTTAAAAAAAATTATCATAAAAATTTTTTTATTAATTAATATTTATTTTAACTTATACATTATTTAAGCATACTTATATTCTATCTATATTATAAATTTCATCATGATTTGATCTGATCTGATCAAAATTTTAACACTTAAAGATCGACGATCAGGTGTTGCGTTCTTTTTGGGAGACGGTGTTTTTCAGAATTGAATCATTCACAAAAACCGATCACAGATATCAATGCCTCAAACACTAGCGAACACCATTATTGGTCAGAATTTGATCATCGTTTTTTTTTCAAATGCGTTGTAAAATTTCGTAAATTTAGATTGGAAAGTGTAAATATTGAATTCAACTCTCATTATTTTCAATTATATTATATTAAGCATATTTTTTTTTATTCTTAGAATGGAAGTCCTGTACTGGTTTCCAAATACAGAATAAATTGCGGACATAACCACGCATTAGACAAAGTGGATGATGGAAAATATGCGGACTTATTTGCATGGATGTAGAAATCTGACGAAGAAATATTTATCGGGGAACAAGCTGGACCTCCTACTCAACCTGACCCCACAAAATTATCAACGGATTCATTAAATTATACAGAGAAATGAGGGATTGCCTGAATTCTAGAATATTACGTGCCATGGGAAAAGGGGACGTAAATTATAATAACCGTGCTGTTTTTGGAGCATTAGGTTATCTTTCGAAATCAAAATAGTTATAATGTGGAAAGATGGTGTGTATGAATATGAAGAATATGGAAGTCTAAATATTGCTGTAATCCGGAATAGATTTCTATGATGCAGGCAGATATTCTAAATTGCTGGAATTTATGTAAGTTCATGTTAACGAAATAATAAAAATTCTTGATTCCTAATCAATCTATTATAAGTTAATTCTGTTATAGATGATTATTAAAATCGAAGTGGAAAATAATATAACAGAATATAATAGTGATTCATTACATATATTGAAAAGAAAATTTAATGAATTTATTAAAACAAAGCCACCGCCTTCAAAAGTTATGCTATGGAATATTTTTATAACAACAGAAGATCGTTTCATAAAATTTAAGCCAGCTTTTAGAAAATGTTTTTGTAAATAATCTCATTGAAAGTTGCAAATAATAAACCAAGCGATTTTTACTGTACATTGAGTTAGTATTCAAAATTAAGGGTTTAGGAATTCATTTCGTGAAAGCAGTTAAAGTTTTAGATTTATTCAATAAGACCCAATACTCAAAGATGTTCTGTAATAACATATACGGAACTTCGTAATTCCAGACATATTTTAAAGCAATCCAGTTTTCTTCGCACAGTTCTTTCTTGAGTTCATCTCGCTCTTGCTGCCGGACAAAATTATTAGGATCTCCTTATGAAAGAATTTATGATATTTTTGATGTTGATGTCTCTGGACTTCAATAGCAAAACCAAATTATAGTAGGGAATGTCAAGTTCCGATGCATTTTGATTTTCAGGAGTTTTCAAAAATTATGATCTACGATTTGCTGATGGAGAACCAAGATATTTTCTCGACATACTTATTTTTACAATATGGACACCAGGTACTATGATTTCGAATAACATAAAATGACGTGCACCAATTATGTCCATCAGCACATTTCCAATAATATAAATCTTTAGATTTGGTAAGTTTTTTAGAAAGGCATTCGCCACCACGCAAACGAGCAGTTTTTTGCAACTCATCAAGGTTTAATTTAAATCCACGTTTTGCACATTGTGGACACCAAGTATTGTGATTTTTTATACTGTTAAGGGATGCATACCACATATGCGATTTATTACACTGCTATAATAATGGAGTATATTATTAATATATTGATTGGAAAGGCATTGCCCACTACAAACTTCAGCCTCTTTTAAGGTAAGACGAATATTGCATGCACAATATGGGCACCATTTACCATGATCTTTTATACGGTTAAGAGGTGCTAACCAAATATGACCTTCCTTACATTTCCATTCCAAGGGACTTTTGCCATTGATATACTGAGTGTAAAGACATTTTCCATTACATTTTTTGGCAATTATTTGAGGATCGCTTAAAGATAGATTTTTCATTATAATAGATTGTTACTTTTAGTATATAAGATATTTTTTAAATATAAAATCGCGAATGGACACACGAATCTTTCAAAATAAGATATAAAAAGCGCCACTCCAAATCACGGTGGATACGGACAGCTTCTTAATAGAAGTGGCAAGTAGGATGTACTTATATTGTTGTATTAATAATAACACGAAAAATAATTATTATCTCATCATTGTGAACCACGCTCTATTGTAACAGGCCATTAGGTGATAAATTGAGATTCGAGATCTGCTCTTCTTTGAATCATGACTTCTTTTGCCCTAGTCCTGTCAATCACAATAAATTCTCTATCTTGCAAATTTTTATAAGTATATAGATAATATCATGATATTTTTTTGTATTTAATTAGGCAATGTTAACTAGTTTATCATATATCCCACTGTCATTAAAGAGAGCTTTTTCTTATCAATTTGGGCAGTCAAAGAAAGATTGTGTAGTATATATATTACTAATATTTTTATAATTCCCTTTTGTAAAATAACAATCAATTTTTTCTTGTATTTTTTTAGGTTCTGTATTTATATCTTCAAATATCATTACTGTTTTCTTACAGGAGAAAAATTATCAACTTTTAGTATTTATTAGGTTTTATTGTACAAAATATACACTAGTCGAAAAAAAATTATTCAGCATACTGCCACTCGTATAACATTTGGCAAAAAATACTACCACTCATGTAATATTTGGCAAAAAATAAACAATTTAGTAAAAAAAATGACATAAATAAATCGGCAACTACAAAAATTGACAATCAAAACTATTCATTAAAAATTCGTCAAAAATTCATCAACT
>CAJVPT010004442.1:0-13482 GCA_910592055.1 Acaulospora colombiana | reverse complement strand
ATTCACTTAGGTATTTTAAGAGCTCCTTTGAGATATGTAATTCCCTCTTCTCTATTTTCTCCTGGCAACATGGCTTGAAGTACCCCTACCTTGATTGATCCCTGTTGTTTTATGAAGAATCGATTTACTGTTGTCCCTTGAACCCTGTTTCTTGTATTATAAGACATGCTGTCTGTAATACAGCTTCCCTGCACGGTTTCTTTTAACACTTCTGTTTCTATTTGTTCCACTATTTCTCTATCCTCTATTATAACTTCTTTAATGGAGTGCACTTCTTCAAGTTCTGTAGAAGTTGATTGAACTTCCATTGGGATGCTTTCTATCATAGACACTTCAACTTGATTAGAGCTTGATGCCTGTATTACTGGTTTGCTTGTCAACATGTTATGTACCTTTTCTTCTAACATAGGGGCTTTCAAATCTTCCTTTTTACCTTGTCTCTTTTCCCAGAGAGTAAGAATATATTGCCACAACATACATTTTTTTGTCATCACCAATGGATCTATTCTCAATAGATTGGCAATAATATTATCTAGTATCGAAGGATTATGTATTGCCTCAGTAGGGATATGTGATTGATTGGTTGCTGTTGGTCTTAGCTTATGTTGTATTATTCTTGTTCCCAAAGTACTTGCTGAGGATCTTAATGAGAAGTTATCTTTCCCAATACTTTCAATAGTTCCTTTTTTCTTCTTTCTAAGATCCTAATTATTGTTTGTTCTTTCATTGACACGTTGTCACGTGATATACATAAAAGATTTTTAATACATGTTGTTATTTAGATTATTAATAATTATTAAAATAATAATAATAATATATATATATATATATATATATATTTGTACCATAACAGGTCCACTTTATTAGATGTAAAAAGGGTACATATTATTTTAATTTACAAAGCGATTTTGTGATCTATTTTCTCTATGTGTTTTTTCTTTTTACCTTTTAAGAAAGCCAGTTTGTTAACTAAAACTCCCTGTGGCTTGTTGTTTCATATGGAGAAACTACATGTCTAGGTTCTATTAGTATGCCTTGAGTAATTGTCAAAAATAGATGTGTTCTTATTGATAATATTAGTAATTAGGTTTGTGTTTATTTCTGTTGTTATATCCTGAGTGTGCTGTTATTGGGCTTTTTTCTGTTTCTGTTTTTCTTTTTTTGATGCGCTACTCTGGGTTCGTTATTCAGTTTCCATTTGTGAAAGTAGTAGCATCTATCTTGCTATATATTGAAGGTGATGAATCGGATGTATTTGATTATGCCCTGAACTGTCTCTTTTGTTTTGCTTTCCTCTAGATATAAGGTAATGAGTTGAGTAATGTCCCTAGTGATTCCATCTCTTATGATAAAGTCCCAGGTATTGAATTTGCTTGTTTTTTCGAGTACTTCAACTTTGATGTTTGTTGTTAAGGGTTTTTCTATTCTTGTTGAGATTTTTCTACTAATTATATTGACGACAAGATCTTTGATGTCTAAACCATATGCTTTGCATAGAAAGGAATGGTTATGATCTTCTATGTTATGGCATCTAAAACATTTGCTTGTAGTAGATATGCTTGGGTACTATTTACATAGTGTCATTATTGTTGGAAGTTCTTTGTTCTATAGTTTAAGTGAGTATGTATGTAGTCTTTGATCCCAGGAATCGTTAGGTGAGAAGAAGATATTGAATGGGTGAAGATTTCAAATTGAGTTTTTCCAGTCTATTTGTTTTCTTTGATTATCTGTTAGGTTTGAGTTGTGATTTAGTGTGTTTTATACTATTGTTTGTTTGATTTGATATACAGTATCTATGGCTTTTCTTATACTCTATGTAACTTTGGTATTGTTGATTTTGTATATTAGCAAGTTTGTATTGTGAGAGTATTCTATTAGTATCATGGTATGTGATCGTCATGCTCTTTGAGACATTTTTTGGCTAGTTGGTCTGTCTGTTTGTAGTTTGTTGGGGTGTTTTCTGCTATTACTGTATGCCATGTGATGGCAAGTCATTTTTGTCTGATTGTGTAAAGGATGTGATTTGTAATTCTGAGGTATTTACACTTTTTAATGCTACAGCTGGTTGCTTGCTGAATCTCATTGATAGCGATGGTTGAGTCAGAAAAAATGTGGCAAGATGTGTTATATTTGGGGAGATGGGTAGTTATGGTAATAGTCAGGAGTTCTGCCAGGTTGCTGAGCCTTTGGTTACAATTAATAGTGAGATTTCCAGTATTATATTGTTTGCATCTTGCATAATGATTTCTGTACTGACGTGGTTAAGATCTAGTATTGAATTGTATACTTCATCACAATAGATATTGATGCTAGTCGAAAGGAGAAAACTGTTGCTAATTTTCTTAATTTGAGCAGTCTTTTCTCTTGGCAGTTTGATAAGCTTATTGAGCTGAAGAATGTGTTTTAACAGTGGATCTATTTCTACCACTTCTATAGATTGGTTTGGATGAGTCCACCATCTGCTTATACTATTGGGGATATTTGAATTCTCAGCATTGTTGTCTCATTGTTTGATAATAAGGAGTGGGTGATAAGGCCTACTGGTATTTTCACTAGATCTGTATTAGCTACTTTAATGAAGCATTTGTCACTCCTTCTGTCAGTTATATTTGTGTTCTCACATCCTGTGCAAATGGATAGTGATGAATTGTTTGAGTGTCAGTAGTGTTTTATTTTGATATGTGTTGTGTCATTGCTAGTTCTTTTTCTGATAATGATCTTATTATTGAGAAAGGTGGTGTACCATACTGATGTACTTGTACTAATAGTTGCTAGTTCAATTTGAGCAAAGATGTTGAAGTTGTTGAAGTTGTTGGGATCTTGAAGAAAGTTGTTTGCAATTGTTATGAGCTCACGATACCAGAATAGCTCTCTTCTTCTAATGGATTTATTGTATAGGCCACTGATTTGGTATCAGAGTAGTAGTTGAGTTTTGTATATACTAATTATTTGTTTGATATATTTGATCCTATGATATCGCAAAAATGTTCTGTGATTAGAGTACCATTGCTGGTCTATAATTTGACTAATATTATAGAGTTCTTCTTGGGTCTTTGGCTTCTCGTGAGGTATAACTGTTATCCTATTTTATTGTAGGTTGTAGAACGTCATAGTAGAAATTGTGGCCTTTTTTAAAGATAGTAGGACAGTGTTCTAGAATACTATCTTTTTGTCAGGCATGTTATTGAAGATTTTGTATTCTATTTCGACATATGTGTCCTACTGTGAATAAGCTATTGTGAAGGTCTTGGTGATCACTTGCATGCTTTTGAAGTTGCCTTGTTGTTATTCTGTGAACCGCGTAATGAGTTTTGAGGTACATTATAGGGTCTAGTGCTAACTGTGCTAGGCTAGCTTTGTACTTCATGTTGCGTCTGATTCTTCTGTCAATTTTTTCAAGTTCTGTTGATGTGAGGACTAGGTCGTGGGTCAAGTATTCAATTGTTGGGAAGAGGACATTGTTAATAATATATTTATGCATTTTGTCAGTGCTTAACTTTCTTTTAGTTATGCTACAGATAGAATTGATTTTCTTCCAAATCAGGTTTCTCTGATGTTTTTTTCCTTTCTTGGATTTATGCCAGACTCTGAATAATCTAATTGCGTTGAGATTGTTTACCAGTTCAATTTGGTGGTTGCCAATTTTGATGTTGTTTAGTTTGTAATTGATTACTAGAAATTCAGATTTGTATAGATTTATAGTTATATTGTTTAGCTAATAAAATGAGTTGCTAATCTTGATTATGTCCATGAGTCTATTTCTGTCTTGCATGATAAAAATGGTATCATCCATGTAGGTGACTATAGATATATTAATTTTGGATGGTGTTAAGCTGTTTGAATCTTGTTTGTGTGTTCATAGAGTGTATCCGGGCATTCTATCTATTCTACTGATAAGTGGGTCATAGTAAATTCGCTATAGGATTGAGGAGATAGTGTCTCCTTGGTTGACTTCTTTTTGTACTTGATATGGTTCAGTATTGCCAAAATAGGTTATGACTTAATTTTATCTATGTGAAAAGCAGTTATGGATAATATTGATTAGTTTTTTTGATACTTTGATTCTCTGTAAGGCTGTACTGAGGCACTTGATATTGACTGTGTTATATGCTTTGCTTATATCTTGAAAGAGCATATAGCAGGGACTGATAGATTCTTTTGTATCTTCCAGGATATTATTGATTATACTGATTGGTTCTCTAGTGCTTTGGTGAAGGAGTGCAGCTCAGTTTTGTTCAGCGAGGATTCTATGTTCTGATAAGACTTTAGTGAGTCTATTGATGAGTGCTTTTGTAAAGATCTTTTTGATGGTTTCGAGCAGGAAAATGGGTAGGGTTATATTGATATCGTGCTTCCAGTCTTTGGATTTGTGGATGGGATATATGGTACCTTTCTTCTATTCTATGGAGATCTCTTCTTGGAGAGTATAATGTTGAAAAAGACTGTGATATTTTGGATAGTGTCCTTGTGTAGATGCTTGAAAGTGAGGTAAGGGAGGTTAGATGGCCCAGATGCTGATTTGTTACTGCATTTATTAATGATTGCTTGGATTTTGTCTGTTGTGAAGGATTTTATTGTTGGTGTGTACCATTTTTGATCTATGTGTCCTTTCAGGAGATATTCAGTCTCCCAGTCACTACCAGCGTTTCTTGGATGTCTCTGTATCTGGTCCATTCTTGAAAGTGAGTACAGATGGTCTGTTTAATTTCTTCAGGGTCTGTAATAACTTTCCTGTCTTTTTCCTTACCCATGATTAGTCTTGTGGTTATAATGCTACATTTAGGTTGGCTGAGTAGTGATCTGATCATTTTTTTTTATCAATATGGAATCAGCTTTGTCATCTTAGCTTGAAAAGTTTTATGTCTGCTTTTATTTTCTCACATGTTGCTTTCTTGTATCTGTTTTTTTCTATTATAATTCACTGATCGATTTCTTCAATCAGTGACTTGAGGTTGGTGTTCTCGTCTATGGGCTCTATAGGGACTTGCTCCTTGATGTTGTTGTAAATTGTTGTCATTCTATTGAGATTGAAGAGTGTGGAGTTCTTTTTGAGATAGCAGAGTTGTTTCCTTAGTTCGTTGAATTGAAGAAGCAGAATGGGCTTGATATTCAAAATGGGTTTATTTCATTTCCTTTTCCTTTCTTTGTATTGTTCGATGTATGAGTGGGCTGCTTCCAATATTCAGTTTCTGAGGATTGTCTATAGATTGTTGGTATCAGTTCCTTCTTTCATCATTTGGTTCAGCTATGCATTTTGTTATCTATTTCCTTGGCAAACTTTGTTTATTGTAGTTTGGTAGTGGCAGCCCAATTGAATCTAGTATTCTGAGGTAGGTATCTGAAGTGCTTGATGGGGTTGCCAATTTTTAGGTTTCGATGAGAGTAATTACTGTTCTATGATCAGTTGAGATGGGGGGATCATTGATTATATATGAATCCATTGAGCACCAAGTTGAGTGGATGATATCCAAATTGCATCTGTTCTGTTACACATGATATTTGTGTACCAGTTTGGGAACCATGTGAATTCATTGCTGCTAGGATTATAATACCTGAAGAAGTTGACTATGTTTAAATTGTAGAGCTCTGTGAAGAAAGGTGATGATTTGTTCATGAAGTTTTTCCTGTTTGGACTGTATTTATCCTTGTTGGCATTGTATACATATTGAGATCTCCAGCAAGAATTACATGCCAATGTTCCCAGTTTCTTTAAATGATGAGATCAATGATTTTTTTTGATAATTTTGTACGTTGGGAATCAGTGGTTGCAGGGAGATAGGTTCCGATGATTCATATATATTGTTTTTTGAAAAAAGCAAGGTTGACAATGAGGATTCTACCTTCTAGTCTCTATATTTTGATGACTCTATCTGCAAGGTCTTATCTGAGTGTGATGCTGACTCCTGTATCTTTACCTGTTCCTTCCTATCATGTTGTGAAGTATTGAACTTTCCAGGGTGGACTATCGGTGTTCTGGTTGATTTCTATCGAGATAATAATGTTCCATTTATTTAGTTTCCTGAATTCAAACCAGAGGTCTCATTTTAGGGTTTTATTAAGGCCTGCACAGTTGAGAGTGATGATTGTGATGTAGGGTCTGTTAGTTATTCTGCTTTTGTGGATGTTGTCAGTATTTGCTTTTTTTATGTGTAGTTGTTATATTTTGATATGTCTTCATATTGAATATAGAGGTTGTGTAGGTAATGCTTCTATTGCTTCAGTTTGTTTTATAGTTGTTGACTAGGTGGTATTTATCTTGTTTTGAATTGTTGGCTGAGGGTGTGATTCACTGTTTTGTTTGTTGTTTTTGCAGTTGTTTTTAGTATTGCTATTATTGCTATCCATTAATTATAGTTGGTGGGATTGTTCGTGATAAGAGAGGTGATAGCATTCATGATCGTATTCATGTTATGGTCCATCTTGTTGATGGAGGAGTGTAATTGCTGTTATGTCTTCTATATATTTTGTTGGCTAGATGGGGTACTTGTGTTGGAGGGCTGGTGTTCATCTGCGGTATCTTGGCCTTGTTTCATTGCATCTGCATACCCTTCATCATAGTATTCCAGGTTTGTAATTCTTTCATCCAGGTCATTTATTGTTGATTTCATATTAATGATTTCAACTCAGATTTCTTTAATTGCTGATAAGATTTCTATAAGAGTTACTTCTTGTTTTCCATGAGTTGGTTCTTTTTTGCCCTTGAGGGCTGCTGCATACTTCGTGGGCTAAACCGGTAAGTCCGTCACTAAACTGCAGGGTCTCGTGTAACCTAAATGTCTCACAAATACTCACAAAGAAGAGAACGCCTCCTATAAAGAACACTTAGGGAAGGCAGAGGTATAATGATTGACTTGGCTGAAGGTAAGTGTCTCTTTATTGCATTTTGTTTCTTTGATATCTCACTAATTCTTATCTCTATTCTCAAGAAGGGCTGTTTTCCTAACAAATTTAGCTCTATCTTTTCAGCATACATTGGTAAGCTATTTATACTTTTCTAACTAACAATGGACTATCTACTTTATAATCGGCTATACTAACCCTAAGCTTTGCTAAACTTTCCATACTTTTTCAAATACACATAGTTCCCTTATCAGTATTCAAGCCTTATCTAGAGTTTCTTATCTTGCAACCTCAATCTTTTATGCCAGACTTTTGGTTTTTGGAGTCTAGACCATTACACATAAATCACGTCACCCACGTGACTCATAACAATATGACGCATAATATCTTTTCTGTTGATTTGTGAGAGTATGTTTTCAGATGTTTTGGCTTCCAGAAGGCTTGTAACAGTTATACTGTTTTTCAAAGTGGTCTGCCTGATCCTTGTTATAGCCAGATCACTGTTATCGAGTTTCTTTCCTAGGACATTGTGCAGCAAGATGGTCTTGTTTATTGCAAATTGCACAAAGTGTGGTCTCTATGTCCCTGATGATAATCTCGGTCTCTCTTAAGGTAAAGATCTTGTTTAGTGCTTCTTGTAAGGTGGTTCTTGAAACTAAGAATTGTAAATCTTTTCCTGTTATAATTCATTCATCATGAAATGTAGCATATTCTGGCTTTGACTTGTTGACAGATGATTTTTAGGTCAAAGATTGTGGTGTTTGGGAGAAGTCCTATCAGTTTTGCTGCAATAAATACCTGTTCTTTCATTTGATCTGTATTGAGGGTGTCATCAAAAACTCATACTGCATCACCTTTAATAAGAACACTTTTTTGGTTGGTCACTTGGATTTTTTCATACTTGTCTTAAAACGTAATAGTTGCAGATTGCTATAATTGTTAGGTTCTTATAGTAATGTTGTTAATCGATCCAAATATGGTAAAGGTAAGTTATACATCTATGAGTTTTGTATAAAGAGGTATATCCCATACCCTGATACTATTTTTCTTTTTGATCTCATAGCTGTTGAGCTCCATATGAGTGAAGTACTTGTTTTTCATATCAGTTTAGTTAATAGTTGTAGCTTTTTGTGCTGCTTGCTGATCTTTAAAGAGGGCAGTGATATAGTTAGTGCCATTGGTAGTTTCACTGCAAATATTGAAAAGTCCTTTGGGAGAGCCAAAAGTCCTCATTAGAAAAATGATTTTTTTACAGGTGGTTTTTCTAGGGATGTCCTGAACTGCTATGCCTACTTTGTATCTAGTTCTACCATATCAGATGCTTGTGTTGAAGGGGATCTTGGGCATGGCCTGTATAGCCTCGTTTTTTGAGTTTGCTAGTTTGGGTTGATACTTGCAAATGGTTTGTAATTATTGAGAGCTCTGTTTTCTGTGGTATCACCTTCATCCATCGAGTCATTATTCGAGTTTATGTCAGCTAGATTCTGTGAGAAGAGACTACTAGGATTATCATGGTCTTTGCCTTTAATTGACTAAGAGGTTTGTTGATTAATGGGTTTCTCTATTGGATTGGTCAGGTCTTCCTCGACCAAATCACTCCATGGGCTGCTGTTGGGAACTTGTCTTAAGGAAGAGAAGGGAATATCCTGGGTGGCAGTGATAGTTTTGATTTCTGCTCTAGTTGTAGATGTCTTTTGTGTTGAAGATATTGTTTCTGGTATATGAGTTTTGAGTTTCTTTGCTTGTATCAGTCTTATTTCTATTTGGATAGAGTCATCCTTGCCCTTGGTTCTGCTTTTTCATTGTAGTTTGACCTGAAATTGGAGCTTGCACTCCTAGTTATTCTGCTCATGATAGTTTATTTTTCTAGTTCGTACTGTACCATAGTTGAATGGGAAAGAGTTTAATATGAAAAAGAATATAAATAATAATATATAAATATATGATATTGTATTTGTGTAATAATAAAAATCAAAATAGATGCATTTTACAAAAAGAATAAAAGTAAAAAAGCTATAAACAAAATAACAAATTCAAAATAAAAAAGTTAATTTAATTAAGAAAATCTTAAATTTAAAATTAAATAAATAAAAAAATTATCTATTATCAACTTGATCAAATTTATATCTCAAATCTTTACTTTTTTTTTTTTTAAACCCTCTGTCAGGCTAGTTATATGTGCTTTATTAAACAATTGTAAGCTATACATATAATATGAATTACTAAAGTTAAAACTTTAACTAGCTCACACATCTCAGTAATTACTCTAAGTACAACTTTAGAAGTGACTTTTCACTTCATTAAAAGTTCAGGTGAAGACTCTTCTGTAATGAATCCACACCTGCCCCCATCAATTCTGTATAAGTATACATGACTCTGTGTGACTATGGATCCGAAGTCTATCCTGTCTACTATTTTTGGACTCTCCGCATAATATCATCTGAGATCATCTTTAGCAATCCTGGATTGAGTGCCTTTCATCATAGTCAATTTGTCTTGTTTCCCCAGAATAGAAATTAGTCCTGTAAATAGTAGTAGCGTGAACCAATAGATTTCTTTTATTATTATTATTTTTCTTTTTGTTTTTTTTTTAAGTTATATTATAGCCCATAAGTCTGGATGTCCGTTAAGTCAAGATTTATGTATTTTTAATTATAGTATTTATAGATTTATTTATGTTATTTTAATTAAAAGGTACTTTAGGCCAGATTCTTATATAGAGAGAACAAGTCTCTCTTGAAATAAAGATAACTTTTTTGTCTTGTTGACCAAATAACAATTGTTCACTGACTTATTGAAATAAAGTCTTTTACAACTTGGTAGCAGCGGACTGTTACAATTACATAACTGCACATACACACATATACACACACACATATTCATAAGCTTCTTCTTCAGATTCTGTTGTGATGGATGCAATGCAATTTCAAGAATTTATGGCAGCCTTTGCCCAAGGGTCGGAACAATTACAAGCTCCTATACCACAACAATTACAGCAACAGCAAGGTGTTGCTGCCCCCAAAATCTCCGTTAGGATTCCCATATATAAGGGAGCCCTAGAGGAGAATGTTATTACTTGGATGCTACAATGTCTTAATATTTTCATGGTACAAGATATCGCAGAGAAACAAATACGCATACAGTATGCTGCCACTGGATTAGAAGGTGCCACTCTGCACTGATATCTCAATAAAGTACAAGAGGCCCAGGCTGCCAACTGAGTCAATGTTTTTGAGGATTGAAACAATTTTGCTCGCGACCTTTATACTGCCTTCTAGCCGCCAAACCACCATCAGTATTTGCGCCATCAACTAAAAAGGCTTCGCCAGACTGGCTCTGTGCAAGAGTATGGCATGACTTTCTGAAACATCTTGGATCAAATTGATAATATGATTGAGGCCAATAAAATTGTATATTTCATGGAGGGATTGAAACCTGCCACACATATGGAAGTGAGCTACCGCTCTCCCAATTCTTCTGAAGAAGTCTGGATACAGGCCATGAGATATGATATCACTATGTATGACTCTGGAAAGCCAGTGCCACAAAGGAATGAACAGAGAAACTAACAGGGTTCCAATAATAGGAATCAGTCATCACCAAATCGTCATTCGCACCAAACAGCTGCCTACATACCTTCAATAGATACCTGACAGACCACTCCCATGGAGTTGGACCAGCTGGATGAACAGAAAAAGAGATATTTGATGCAGAAAGGACTCTGCTTTAAATGTGGAAAATCCAGACAAGTTGCAAAAAAATGCCCTTAGAGACCAGCCAGAAATTTTCAGATAGAAACAGAGGAACCATTGTCTTTCTCCACCACTGAATTTATCAAACTAGAAGAGAACCGAGAACAGTTATTGCGGTTCAATGGAAAGATTAATGGAAAACCTGCTTGGATCCTCCTGGACAGTGGAGACTCCAGAAATTTTGTTAATAAAAAGTTCGTCAAGAAATACCATTTGCCACAGAGTGCTATATTTAAACCACTTACCGTAGAACTGACTAATGGCCGTAAAAAGGAAGTAAAAAAAGAACTGAACATTGAAAAGCTGGAGTTAGACACATACAAAGTATCTGGTATCACCACACAAGTTCTGGACCTGCTGCGATATGATGCTATACTAGGAAAACCATGATTGTACTTCACAAACCCCAACATCAATTGGAGAAGTAACACCCTTATTTTTCAGTATGGACAGTGCACCATCAAAGTCAATGCTAATGCTCAGAAAGCTGATATTACCTCTGAATGCTCTGCAATCTATATCTCTTGTCACCAATTAGCTGCCACTCCAGAAACAGCTGAATTGTTTGCTATCTGTTCCATTAATCTTTTTGAACTGCCAAACGATATGAACGAAGAGGGCAAAGCTCTTATTCCTGAATTTGAGGATGTATTTCCCACTGAACTTCCTAATAACCTACTACCGCTGCGAAACATTGATCATGCTATAGAGCTAATTCCTGGGTCTGAACCTCCATCAAAACCCACTTACAGATTGTTATATGTGGAGATCAATGAACCAAAGAAATAGCTTGCCGAGCTTATGACTAAGGGATTTATCAGACCAAGCACCTCTCCATTTGGTGCTCCCGTGTTGTTCGTGCATAAGAAGAAAGAAACCCTTAGACTCTGTGTGGACTATAGGGCTCTGAATAAGATCACCATCAAGAACCGATATCCTCTGCCAAATATAGATGAACTTATGGACCATCACATTGGTTCCAAGTATTTTTCAAAGATTGATCTTTATTCTGGGTACCACCAGATCTATATCAAGGATTCCGATATTCACAAAACTGCCTTCCGCACAAGATATGGACATTATGAATTTCTTGTTCTCCCTTTTGGTCTAACAAATGCTCCTACCACTTTTATGACCCTGATGAATAACATTTTCCGTGAATATCTGGATAAGTTTGTCATTGTCTATCTGGAGAATATATTGATCTATAGCCAAACAAAAGAGGAACACTTACAATATGTTCATGTTGTTCTCTCTACCCTCAGGAAGCATTAGTTATATGCTAAAGTCAAGAAATGTGAATTGGTCAAAGAATGAGTGAAATATATAGATCACTTCATATCCAAAGAAGGAGTTGCAGTTGACCCACGAAAAGTGGAAACCATCAAAAGTTGGCTTGCTCTAACTAATGTATCAAAGGTCTGATCATTCCTTGGATTAGCTAGCTATTACTAAAAGTTTGTAGAAAAATTTTTATTCATTGCTGCTCCACTAACCGATCTTGTACATAAGAATCATGATTTTGTTTAAACAAAGAAAGCCCAGAGTGCCTTTGAAGCATTAAAAGATAAACTTATTACCACTCCAATCCTCCTCCTCCCTGATTCTACCAAACCTTTCATAGTAACCACTGATGTCTCTGACTATGCTATTGGAGCTGTACTTGCGCAAGACCAAGGAAAAGGTGAACAATCCATAGCATATAAATCCAGAAAGTTATCTCCAGCAGAACAGAATTATGCTGTACATAAAAAAGAATTGTTGGCTATTATTCATGCTATCAGAACATGGCGCATGTATCTTGAAGGACAAAAGTTTACCATAGTGACGAATCACGCATCCTTGGAGTATATTAGAATCCAGTCCAACTTGTCAAGAAGACAAGCCCGATGGTTAGAAACCTTGCAATCACACGACTTTGTAGTAAAATACTGACCTGGTAAAACCAATGTAGTGGCCGATGCATTGTCAAAAAAACCACAACTGGGAACGATAACCATATTAACAGCAATATTAGTGGATGATCAGACTCTTGAACAAGGGTACCAGAAGGACAAGTACTTTGCACCGATTATGAGAACTTTGCAACATCCTGAACAAGCTGATGAAAAGGTCCGAGCAAGAGCCAAACATTTTGAACTGTGTGATAAACGCATATATCTTCGAGAGGGATACCAATTAGCCATTCCTGCTGATAAGAAATTGAAGACACACATCCTGTAAGAACATTATGATGCTGAAATTGCAGGACACTTGAAAATAAACAAGACCATAGAAGCAGTAAGGAGAAACTTCTATTGGCCAAAAATGAGTAAAGAGATCTGATGGTATGTACAAACATGTGATATGTGCCAAAGGAATAAAGCAAGCAATCAAACTCCTACTGGACTTCTCTAGCCACTGCCAACCCCTAGCAAAAGATGGGAAGAAATTACTATGGACTTTATCGTGTAGTTGCCTCTAACACAACATGGACATGACGCTATAGTTGTGTTTATTAACCGTCTCTCAAAGAGAGCACATTTTCAATCGATGTATACCTCCGCCACTGCCCTAGAAGTAGCCAAGATTTTCTTCATAACCATTTTTAGAAACCATGGCTTGCCTAAGGCAATTATTTCAGACAGGATCTAAAATTCACAAGCCGGTTCTGGCAAAGTGTTTTTAAACACCTGAATATCAAGACTGCCATATCGACAGCCTTTCATCCTTAGACTGATGAACAGACAGAGTGAATGAATCGTATATTAGAGGAAATGATCCGAGTCTATGTGACATATAGACAAGATCAATGGGATGAATACTTACCAGCCACTGAGTTTGCGTACAACAATTCCAAACAAGCATCAACTGGGTATACACCCTTTGAATTGGATTGTGGACAACATCC
>CAJVPT010004441.1:0-13483 GCA_910592055.1 Acaulospora colombiana | reverse complement strand
AGTGATATACCAAAGAAACAGAACACAATAAAGAGACACTTACCTTCGGCCAAGTCAATCACTATGCCTCTGCCTTCTTTAGGTGTTCTTTATAGGAGGTGTTCTTTTCTTTGTGAGTATTCGTGAGATGTCGAGGTTACACAAGACACTACGGTTTAACGACGACTCGCCGGTTTAGCCCACGACAGTATATATTTATATACAGTAACTTGTTTTGTTATTTAGACAAATGTATATAGAATTAGAATACTTTTTATTTAATTATTAAAAGTCTTTAATATCCTTCTAGACTTTATAAAATTTGAGTTTTTCTTTATTTATTAGTAAGAACTACTATTAATAAAGTTTTATATAGTACTTAAAAAGGTTTAAACTTATATTAACCTGGTTAAAAGCTTGGAAAGTTGATATTGAGCTTTTTTAAGATTATTGTGAATCAGCTTATAGGTATATTTTCCTTTCCTTATAAAATAAAGTAAAGTAGAGCTGAAATTATTCTATACTACCTATATTTTTTTTTATTAATAAATTAATTTTTGGGTAAGTAACCAAATATAATAGTTTGTTATTAAGTCTCAAATTATTAAAAGATAAAGTGTATTAGGTTGACTTTTCTTTTTCAAGAAAATTATCAAAAAAGAAAAATTTTAAAGAAAAGGGAATCAGTGAAAAACGTTTTTTGTTACAATATAAGAATATGTTATAAAAGTAATAAAATATTTATTTTATTAAGGTTTTTATTAAATAATTATATAAAATTTATTAAAATAATTTACTTAATTAAATAGAATCTGTTAAATCAAACAAGATATAAGTACTGTAAATATATAATTATAAAAAAAAATTTTTACAAGTATCTATAATTCTTTTATATTTTATTAAAATATGTAACTATTATATAAATTAAAAGAAACAAAAGCTCAAAAAATTCTATTTCAATATCTGAAATAATAATTTTTATCAAATATAGCAAATTAGAAACTAGTAAACAATAGGGGACAAAAAAAAATTATCTTTTTTTCAAATATATTTAACTTAATAAAAAATTATTTAAATTAAATTAAACTTAAAATATAAATACTTAAATACCTAAAAATTAATTTTATTTAAAACTTTTTATAATTTTTATTATTATTATTTTATATTTTTATTTTAATTCAAAAATTTTATATTATATATAAATTTTATATATACGGTAATTTATAATATTTATATAAATTAATATACAAATTTTAAAAAAATTTTCAAATAATAATATTAATTAAATATAAATTATTTTAATTAAAAATTATTTTATAAAAACTAAATAATTATATTAATATTTTTTTATATTTTTTAAATAAATAAATCTTATATTATATTAAAATTTTAATTTTTTAAAAAATTAAGACAATTTTTTTCATCTCCTACTGTATATTGTTTTTTATGTTACAATATAAAATCAATATAAAAATATTCTTAATAAATAGAGTAATAGATTTTTTTTTTTTTAAACTGGGTCATCCCATGCCTTTTCCCATGCTTTATTAAGAAAAGATCATATTTAGCAACAATAGGGATGAATACTTTCCCGTACTATCTAAGGATTTACAGATCACTAGAGAGAAATAGAACATGAAGCTATCTATTTTTATGACTCGATCTATATCTAACCTAATCAGGATAAGAAAAATACATGACCGCCTAGTGTAAATACTTCTCTTTTAAAAATAAAGTGGGGGACTAGTGAGATACACGAGTACCTATTCATTCCCATATTTAGGTATTGACATTATCTAGAGTATACTAATGTACCCACCGATTGACCTGTTGTCATCCACTATCGGGACCTAACTTGCCAGGACTCATACAAGAGTCTCAATACCATCCGATGTTGAAAGTCTCTTGTACTAGTCTTGTAACTAGTCAATGTTAAAAGAAAAAATTAAAACGAAGGGTAAGGGTTGAAAATACTTACAAGAAAATGAAAAGGGGGAAGGAATAAAGAGACACCTAACAACTACTCATCCATTCAACTTTGTCTCTGAAGGTACTCGATCCATAGCCTTGACACTCTTGGAGTTAATGAGAGAGAGGAGATCACAGTCCATATGATGTTTATCTACCTGCACAACTAGCCGGTGACTTATGATGGACCTAAGGTTCTTATGGAGCTTAGGAAATGAATTCATGTTCCATGTCACGTGTATCCTTGTTTACATTTCTATTAACCATGAAGCAACCAATCCCAGACTTCAGCCAATCAAACTGTTCAAAATCTGATGTAACAGAAAATTCGAGGTCAAGCTGGAGTAGGCAAAATTCCTCAGAAAGATCAAGAAAACTGTTATACACTGAGAGAGAAGCTGTTTTTGCCTGTGATAATGATGTCTGCCTAATGGTTGGCATGGAGTTATTGGCCCAAACTTCTTTCTAGACTCTGGGATCTCCATAGGAAAGAAAGGGAGGGTACTTTTTTGTCTGGTTTCTTTTTCCTAGAAAAGCTTTCTTGCCATTAACTTCTTAGGTAGGGGGTTTGTGAAGTGAAAAGATAAACAAGAAGGGTATAATATAACCACTGCCAAGTGAAGCAGGTGTTTTTAAGGTGAGTTTTGAAGTTTTATTACTCTCAAAACATAAAGTTTTGGAGGAACGCTTTTTTAGAAGTGGTGGTCAGGGATTTACGGAAAAGAGTTGTGAAATAGAGTAATAGATTGTATACAAGTAAAAACTAATTAGTATAAAAGAAAAGATAATAATGAATAACTATTTTTATTAATAAAACTAATTTAAGATATAAAAATATTTATAACTTTTATTAGAAAAAATTATTTTAAAATTTAGTTTATAATATTAGACAATAATTTTTAATAAATAATTTAGACAAAAATATATTACTAAAATTAGAAATATAACTATCAAAGTATATATACAATATCTAATAAGACAGGTATATAACTTTCAAGAAATAAAAAACTAAGACAAAAATTATTAGAAAAAAAAAGATATGCCAAATATGAAACAAAAAAAATTATTCAATTTTATTTAAAGAAAAAATATATAAAAAACCTGTATATACAGTATACTTAATTAATGAATTTAGTAATCAATAAATAATAAATCTTATATACAACATTTTTATATTTAATATTTTTTTATAAAAGAGTAATAACAAGTCACAAAGTGAATATTTTCTATTAAAGGTCTTTTATTGAGTTTTATTTAGTAATAAATAGGTAGTATATTTTAGAATATATTTATGCAATAATATTGTATAAATACAAATAAATAAAACCAAACTAGCATTAAAAAAATAAAATAAATTAAATTAATAAATTAAACTTATGATGTGCATAAGTAGAAAAAAAATTTTTTTTAAAAAAACTCAAAAGTAATAGCTTAAATCAAGATCAGTCAAATTCAAGATAAATAATAGCTAACTAATAATAAATTTTAATTAATATATTTAATAGCTTTAATAGAAAAATAAAAATAAGGTAAATAAAAAAGTAGTATTATAGGAATTTAAAATTATTAGAAAAATAAAATTAATAATAATAATTTTTAATAAAAAATAAATCTAACAAATTCAATATAATGTTAAAAACTATATAATTTAAATAACCAAATCTATCGAATAGGCTAACTATATTTATTATTATAATATAAACTAAAATATAATTAAAAAATCCAAAATAAAATTTAAAAAATTATAATTATATTAAAACAACTAAACCCGATGCATAGCCTGGACCTATACACTATTTTATTATATAATCTAAATAAAAATAAAATAAAACAAAACAATTGATATTTAATATAAAATGAATGACACAATAGTTAACTAATAATTTAAAGGCAGGTACAAATATATGGGTAATTATTTTCGAAGACGGACAGGGATTTTTCGGACCCTATAATTGTGATCTTAAAATTTGCATTATATACGCATTATTAAAAAATGGGAGCCGAGAAAATCATATTTAATATTTTGCTAGCCTTCAAGAAAAATTGCCCATGTGCATTTAAAAATTGGATCATTAATGATGCATTGTTTCTTTAACAGGAACTGCAAATTTGTTATGGGTCATTTAGAATAGGAAATTAAATGACCATAAACGTACCGATTACGGCAACTGCTGTATAGTATGAAAATTTATTATCTTGCTCATATTTGTATAAAAAAACAAATAATTAATTTTTTTAAAAAAAATCGATAAGGGAATGATAATGAGCATGTTGTAAAGAGTACGCGGCCGTGTCTAACACAATTTCATGTCATGGGAGTACACGTGCAGACGAAAGTTGGCAGCAAAAGAGGAGCATCGAAATAAGTGCTGAGATTGAAGTAAAATGGGAGGGTGGATGGGAGATTCGATTGGCAGAAAAGCATTGTTTCGGGAAAACAATATGACAGCAGAAGAAATAACAAACATCACCTTCGAAAGCATTAACCCTTTATTGATTACGTGCTGTATCTTAACGATGATCACACTAAGATCTACTATGTAAGCAGTCAATAATTTCTACTTTTTTAATGAAAAAATGATTTGTAATTGGATCAACATTTCCGCTTATTAGAAATACAGTACGTGAGTTCACAATTGCCAACAATTAGATCATCATGTAAATCTTGGACATCAATGATTACGTATTTAAATTCACATACTGTGTTATAGTAATTTGCCAAAGCAAATTGTCAATAAACGATCACAATGCATTATTTTATGGCTCTACTAACAGTTAGTCGTTATGTCATTTATTAGAAGTCATTTAGAGATTAGATTATCTTAAAAAAATAAAAAAGCTTACGAATTCAGCTGATGAGTTACGGTGTTATTATCTCAATTTAATCTTCGAAAATTTCAATTTATTCCTGTTATGAATATACAGTATATATATATTTATAATAACTTTTTGAAACAGAATTTGAAATATTTCATTTTTGAGGGGAAGTGCGAAAAAAAATATAAAATATAAAAAATATATCGAATTTTACTGCGCCTAAGATAATATTCAGTAAAAAATCTGTTTCTTCCGGATCACATTTATAATGTCTTTATTTACTAAATTCCAAATATATCGATTTTCTTGATAAGTATTTATCAAATTTTACATAAAAGATTATTCTCAGCGTTAATATTTATAATTTTTTGCTTGAGAGAATTAGTCTAATCAGACAAATTCAAAGCTTGAAGAAGATCCGAAAATAATCAATCTAATTCGATATTTTTTGTTTTCTGCGCCGGGAAAAGGTCTCTCCTTTTTTTTCTTTTTGAATGCACGGAACGACAATTACGTGTACCCCTTCGTTATTTTTTTTTTTAAAAAAGCTATTATTTCAGAATATAGAATTTTTAAATTTCATATCTCAGATGAAAAAATTTTTGTGGTATAATGTATCAAGATTTTAAGAGGCTTTTCAATCCAATAATTTTTAAAAGACCCGATACCTGGAAAATTAATAAAATTATATTGATCTTTCGGTTTATCCAGCGTGACCTTTAATATAAAAGGAAAAACACGTTTTTATGTCAACTTTCTAAAATAAATGTTATATTGCCGGACAAGAATTTTGATTTTTTAGAGAGTTGGCTACGCCATCTATACTTTGATCACAAAGAGAAAACTCTTTTACCAAAGTTTTTATAATTGAAGTTTATGACAATATTGTTAATAATGCAATCTAAATATTATGCACTGAATTGTCCATGCTTCAAAAAAAAAAAAAAAAAAAAAACCATAAAAAATAATTTTCTGTGCCGATAAAATACGTACCGGCTTAGATCGAAAGAATTAGCCTCAATAAAATCTCTGCACGAGGCATTTAAAATTGGAGTAGTTTCATCACGATATTTATTATCATATAAGTAATAATTATTTAATTTTCAATTGTCAATGTCTCATATTGTTCGGAGTGGAGCGTAGTAAAAATATTGATAAAATCCATTAGTACGTACGTATACGGTAGTAAGTAAGTACGTAATAGTTAAATAATGATACCTTCCCAGATACGTATTATTAATTTCCCATTTTTAGTGCCTCACACTCATTTATGATTGCCGTTTAGTAGCAGATTGTTATGTCCTCATACATATGTTCAAATGCTGCATTTTTTGTCCAGTTTTCAATTTAACATGTTAAATTCGTAATTTTCTGTATAGTAAAAAGGTTTAAATCATTTTATGCACTTATCAGCAAACGATCATTTAGTGCCTCATGAAGGCAATAAAAACGCTAGTACGATTTTTTATGATTCTCGGGTATCATGTTTTTATCTAATTACATCTGTTTTATAAAACCATGTGAAGCTGTACAGAGGGATATTCAAAAATTAAACCAGACAGTGACTTTATTTTTGTGATAATGGACAATTGTGATATTAAATTGAAGATTCATCAATGCTACGTATTAACAAAGAACATCTGATTTTGTTTACTTTATTATTTAAACAAAAAATTTCTTCAATTCTGACCTATGTAAAAATATGACGTAAAAAAGACCTTACAGACGATGAACGCCATGCTTTAGAAGTGCTACAGAAAAAAGTCTTAACCATCAATAAAATCACGTGTTTTCTTAAACAATCAGAAACTTGTGTCAAAAATTGGCAAACGATATAAGCTGACTAAAAATTCAGATTTTTTACAAAGAAAAAACAGTAAAAAAAAACCATTGTCGATAATCGTTTTGAAAGTTTGATTCTTCACAAGATTGAAGGTGATTATGAAATAAGATGAATGTCAAAATTTTCAATTTCTGATCAGACCTTTAGTCAAAGTTTTTTAAAAAATGATATTTACTCCTATATTTCTTGTAAAAAAGCCATTTATTTCTAAATAATAATAATAATAATAATAAAATCAAACAGTTAAAGTGGGGCAAGATCAAATCAAAAATGAACTAAAGAATATTGTAGATGCATCATATCGATAAACAAATCTTCCATTAGCACTAATTATTTATGAGAAGATCCATATTTGGTGTCATAGGAATGAACTCTATGATCCAGATTGCATCCAAGCAATCGTTAAAGGCGAACACAAATTTAAATAATCACTGTGACATATTAGAATAAAATGTGATTATATCGAAAAATAATAATGCCGGCTGAAATTATAAATCTTAATTTTACCGAAGTTGTAATTTAACGTTAGTTAAAACTATAATCTAATTTCAGCCGGAATTACAAATTTAATATCAGCCGGAATTATGAATCTTAATTTTACTGAAATTACAAATCTAATGTTGGCCGGAATTATAACTTATAATAAAAGTCATTAGATTTATTACATACTCCTAGATGCCAATAAAAAAATTATCACAAAAATTATAACATATAGACTGGCAGATAGAACAGCAAAATATTCTATTTTATGGAGTTATACTGGGTGGCACTGCCTAGTAGTAACACACAAGACCCAATCTATATAACCAATAATATTATCGAATATGCCAAAGAATTTAACAAACAAGCCTGGATGCTAAGCCAAGGTATGTCCAAAGCATATGACTTAATCAACATTGAAATGCTCCAACTGATATTGCAATATATTAAAGTCTTAACATATATCAAAACACTCTTTACAAATTTGCTCAAAAATCGAACAAATGAAGTTATCACATGTCATAGACTCACAGAAGAATATACAGTACTAGATAGAATAGATCAAGATGATACCATCTCTCCTTTACTGTGGAGAATCTTTTATGACTCTCTTCTCTCTACAATTTAAACAAAATGTAGAGACTACACAGTCTTATCCTATTATACAAGATATATAGATCAACTCACCAGTCACAAAATAACCTCAATCCCTATAAATACATATATAGATGATACTACATAGCTTGCAGAAAACAATGCAGACCTTCAATAAATAATAAATATCGCAGAACAATTTTACTACATTAATGACATACAGGTCAATCCCTATAAGTCTTTTCTCATTATTATCAATGGCAACCACAGAGACAAGATAACAGATATATACTTAAATAATCAACACATTATAGGCTGTAACAATAACATCCCTATTAGAAAATTAGGAGTATGACATGATGCAACAGTTTCAAAGAAGTATCAAAAACAATACATCAAGTAAAAAATTCTACAAATATGCTCTATTATAGAAAGTAAAGTCATCACTGATAAATAGATATGATACATTATTAATCACGTGCTATATTCTAGTATCGAGTACTTGCTAAATGGCTTAATTCTTCCTGAAAGTACATGCAATAAACTGTTCAGCAAATTAGCAAGCATATTCAAGCATAAAATAGGATTAGCAAACATAATACCCAACAATATCATCTATAATCCATTGGAATATAATATCTTTCACTATGAACAGACAGTTTCAAGTGCAGGCATCCAATTGAATTCAAAGAATTAACCAAAAAAACATTACAAGAAACCTAGCCAGATATCACCTACAACAAGCACAGAATCACTTTTGGTTCACAAACAGCATTCTTGAATATTGCACTGCACCCATCATAACAGTAGGGAAGAATCTCACATATTATATCATTTTTCTACTCAAAAAACATGGATTCAATTTCCTTTTAAGTGAATGCAAACCTGCTATCACAATAACACACAAAGAAAATATAACAATAGAAGATACCATAACACTACAGTTCTATCACATATATAGAAAAAAACTTGTCAAGCATAACCTCTTATTAATAGAACAAATATTAAATGATAATAGAATCTATAACTCCATTGACTACTAGTCATTAGGTATAGAGATAAGCAATCTTCAGGACGAACTCCAGAATGGTTCATTAATCTACAACATGAAATAAGTGACCCCACAATCAAAACATTGTATCTACAAAACAATAGTACAAATCCCTTCCTTTAAAGTACTAGCTTAATAGAGCATCACACTCAACAATCACACTGGGCAACAATATATTAAGGGATACAATAACCATTGACAAGAAAAAAAGAAATAATTTAGATGGCAGCATAATCTATATATACTATTATAATATAACAAATAATGAATCATCACTATTTAAATACAACAGATACTTCCTAAATAAAGAAAGCAATGATCAAAACTGCTTATTTAACACTAAGGCACAGAAAGCCATCAGAATTCTAGTTGTGGCAAGTCACACATTCATCTTTCACATTTCACATCAAATAAAAACTTTCAGTATAGATCAAGAGTATTATCAGAATAGATTTATATTGCATTAAATCAAATACACACAACTCAACAAGGCTACAACCAGCCTTCAACAGTAAACATCTTCTACAATGCAGTATCTTCATACATTACAATATATCTCATTGATAATCAAGATCAAATTTTTGATCTTATAACCATATCCAAAAGGATAACTATATAATTACACTTCAAAATCTACACAGATGGCTCTCTCAGAAAATGGAACAAAAAACCATATATGGAACTAGGCTGGATTATCACCACCCCAAACAATAAAGAACATACATTCAGAGCCCAAACCCACTTATTCTCAAGAGTAGAAATTATGGCCATAATAATAGCTATATTAACCCTACCAAAAAATTCAACAGTTGATATCTTCATAGACAGTCAAACAGCAATCAATTGCATCCAGCAGACCTTGAAAGCCTCTGCATCTCATCTTATTAGAAAACAAAAAAACTTCCATATGCTCCAAACTATAAAGGATACCAGTGTTACAAAATATCTCAATGTACAAATATATAAAGTCCAAGCCCACTCAGGTATTAAACACAATAAACAGACAGATCAACTGGCCTCAACAGGAATAGGTTCACAAGAAATGTGATCGAATACTAGTATCCTTAATATTCAATCCACTCAAAATCCACAAATATATATAACAACATAGTCCAAATTAACATACCAGAAAAAATATTTATAAGAAAATCACCCAAGCAAAATATATTGCACAACGGTGCTTACTCAATAGAACACTTATAGATTTTACTGGATAATGCAAATATATTCATTTATAAGAAACATATAATTATCTACATCCATCTCAAATTAGCAATTCAAATAGCTCATTTGAAGACCAGCAATTTTGAAAGTTCTCACTAAATCTTTGAAATAATGAACTTCCTATCAAAACTAAATTATACAGTAGAAAACCTTTACTATATAAAGACAATAAATGCTGCAACTTTGACCAAGTGAAAGACAACTACCACTCTTTCCTGTGCCAATATAACAAAATAGACATTAAATATCAAGTCATAAAGATAATCCAAAAAGCAATAATCAAACACATATCCAGAGAAAGGAAAAATCAAGTACTAACTACAATAAAGAACAATATAACTATAGACATCATACCATCAAAACAATCCACCAAGCAATTCGCAATGTAGCCAATGTAAAAGGTTATATAGTCGAAATATTAGTAGAATGGAAAAAATTCCTGTATTCAACATGAAAGGCCAGAAATGAAACATTTCAAAGGTGAAAAGAGGACCATGGCATTTCAAGAAAAAAAGAAAGACATTATAAATATGAAAAAATATCTTCAAGCTCAGCTAGATGTATAAATGAACAATCTATTAAAGATAGTTATATAGACTTATTTAACCAATATATAAAACAATTTATCCTTGAAAATATTAACATTACATCTATCTTTTCTCTGAACTCAGCACTAGCTTTGCCTTGCAAGTTAGTCCTCCCTTAGTTTGAAGTGACAACAAGCTATCTGGTAAATTTTTTAGAATATTTAACTAGTCCTAAAAAGTTTAATAGCATGTATAATATTCTTTGTAATCTCTACAATGTACAGTTGCATATTACTATATCAAGCTAATAAATAAGGCTGAGCCAGCTTAAAAAAAAATAATAATAATAAAAATAATAAAAAATAAAAGTCTTTATACCTTCATTAAAATAACTTGAAACTTGTTTTTACGTATCTTTTATATTCTCCCTTACTTGTTTATAAACTCCTTTGAATAAAAACTTGGGCTTCTAGTGGCTTAAAAAGACTAAAGTATATACTTTTTCTATTAAGAGCAAAAAGATTTTAGGAAGTAAAAGAACTAACAATTGAAGTATCACCTTACAGAGCTAGAAGTAACAAGAAATAGAGATTTTTTTGACAATGGAAGGCTTATTATTCACTTTCTTATATACTATCTTATACTCTCTTAAAGTATTTATAATTTTCTTAGGTAATTTTGCTTAACTCAGTTTGATTCTAAATTTCTGATAGTATAATATCATATAATATCTGATTAATTGACATAAAACATATTATTAACTAAATGTAAACAAGCTTCTACTGATCACCTCATATGTTCCAATGATATCATTAATAGTTGAATAAGTTGATTGATACTCCGTATCTATTTCACTCCTTCAATTGGATTAATCTATTGTTATGGGCTAATTTAATGAGTCCGTCACAAATCTGTAATATCTTATGTAATCAGATGACTTACAAATACTTATAACTAATACAAAAAAAAGAATATCTCCTATAAAGAATACTTAGAAAAAATAGAGATATGGTGATTAACTTGACTAAAAATAAGCGTCTTTTTATTTGTATTCTATTTTTTTATATATTATTAACTCTTATCTTTATTTATAATGAGAGCTGTTTTTCTAATATATTAGCACTCCCTTCTTGGATACATTGGTAAACTATTTATATTTTTCTAATTAACAATGAATTATCTACTTTATAATCAGCTATATTAACTCCAAACTTTACTAAACTTTTTATATCTTTTTAGACACACATAGTTCTCTTATCTACAGTATATCCAAGCCTTAATCTATAGTTCTCTTATCTACAGTATATCCAAGCCTTAATCTATAGTTTCTTACTTTGCAAACTTCAATCTTTTATACCTAACTTTTGAATTTTTAGATTTTAGATTATTATATATAAATCACATTATCCACATGACCAATAATAATATAGATCAAGTTCTATGTAATCAAAATATGAATAACAAGTTCACAAGTAGTGAAAAAGTTACTATTTATTCAAGCTGGGAGTTTTTTCTTCTATTATTCCAGTTAGAGAAAGTTCAAAACTAAAGTCTTCTTTTTATTTTGGTTAGGCAATAAGATTGAATGGTCTCTAGTTAATACTAAGCTTCAACTCTTTAATTACAATTGAAAATATATTTTTTAGAAGTTATAGAAAGATATCATAATCAATGAGAATCTCTATTACTTTTGAAATCCTCACAATATTATAAGTCAAAAAGATTATTGAAGAATTTGGTCTTTTGAGTAATGTAAGAAGTACAGTATACCAATAAAATTCCTTTAATTAGATATAGTTGTTGGAAGGTATTATATTGAAACTATAAGACCCAGTTCATACTAGACTACGTAAGAATCTAGGTCCATCATAAATTATTTCTCTATTATAGATGAATAAAAAATCATTGCTCAAAGAAGGTTGAAATCAAATATATCATAAAAGTAAAGGCTCCTATTAGGTAATAAGTCTCCTTAGATATTATATAAGAAGAAAATCAAAATCAAGAATATATAAGTTTTTCAAATTGTCAGAAAAATAAAGTATATCCTAACCAAGTATTTTTTATTGAGAAGAAATCTTGAGAAGTAGGTCTTTGGAGGAAACTGAAAATATTTTTTTTAATTTTAATTTTCTAATTTTCTTGTTATCTATTTAGACATTTTTAGATATTTTTCTTTCTCTTTTTTCAACCAATTCTTTTATAGTTTTCTGTATTTCAGTGGCTTAATACAATATATAATAGTGATAATCTACTAACAATAATATAATAAACTAGAAAAGTTTTTACCCAAAAACATTGCAAAGTGAAATATTGTCTCCAAGGTTGAACTTAGAGGTATTTATGCTTATTACAAGTTAGTTAGATTAAAATAATAGTTTGGCTATAGTATATATTATCTGACTTAAATAAAAATATACTTATATTCTTAATTGATTAATAAATAAACAATCTAGCTTAACTATAAGTATATCAAAAAAAATAAAAAATAAAAGAAAAATAAAAAAGTTTTTAAATAATCATTAATTTATTTTTTTTTTTTTAGAATAACTATTAAAAATAAACTTTTTTCTTTAGAACAATCATTAAAAATAAATATATTTTTTTAAAATAACTTTTTTTTAAAAAAATAAAAATTAAATAAAAAAATTTTTTATGTATAATTTAGATACAGATGCTTCCAAAAATTTGAGTCCACGTAATATATTTTTATTATATTTGACAATATTTAAATAGTTAACTATATAGTCAAAAATTATAAAATTTATATATATTATATTTTAATACTTATTCTATTTCTTATATTTTTTTGAAAAAATCTTTATTAATACATTCTAAAGTTTTATTATTGTTAAATATCTTTATTTTTTTATTAATTATCATATAATTTATAATAATAACCAATCAAAATCCTTCAAAAGTGAAAATTTGATAAAGAAAAAAAATTTTTAACAATAATAAAACTTTAAAAATTATATATCAAAAATTTTTGAAAAAAAT
>CAJVPT010004440.1:0-13485 GCA_910592055.1 Acaulospora colombiana | reverse complement strand
ATTTTAGAAAGACATAAAAATTGTAAATGCATAATAATATGTACACAATGAATCTTTCTCGCAAATAAAACAAGGATAAGCCAGTTATCAAAAAAAAAAAAATGTATATAAACCTATTATTAAAGACAAGTTTGACAAAGATCTATTATAATAGTACAATAAAAGTAAATAAATTTGATAATATTCTCAATTACAACATTATCACAGAATATAATTAACATAAACAGAATAAACATGAATCTATAATACAACATTAAACACTAGTGCAAACAAGTAAACAAAACTAGATAAAAAAAAATAAACAACACATGTCTGATAAAAACAGAATCAGAACATAAATTAAAATAGAGAATTACTAAAATAAGAAGCAAAATACATAAAAGATTTTTTTGCTTCATATGACTTCAGCAACATTAAATAAATTATTTTCTGTTATTCACTCTTTACGTGCATAATAAATAAGATAAAGAAGATTCTACATATAATAAATAAAAAAAAAAAGAATATTATTGATATTTTGATTCGACTTGCAAGAAAGTATAATAAATATAATGAGCTACACAATAAATAGCGAAACAGGGACCAGCCATTATTTAAGTGGGAGAAAAGTACTAGCCCCAGAAACCTGTATGATACTTGATAGTATTATTGCGAGTATCTTAGGAGTAGATAAGATGACATTTCATAAAGAATAAATCTTAATACAATATATAACCTATCTTTGGTAACTTGGAAAAGGAAAAGAAAAGGATCTACTTTAGCTGTACATTGAAAGTGAACTTCTTGAAATAATTAAAAAAGAAAAAGATGTATCAAAAGATATAAAAACACTTTTATAGAGATTATTACCTAGATAGAAAATGATTTAACAATAGACAATGAGATCACAATATCTAATTTTCAAGAACAAAAAGAGATAGAAAAGGAAATAGAATTTGAAATGTTGAGAAAGAAGATCAAAGGTCAAAATATAAATGAATATACTTTATACTGTATAAAAAATAAAGCTATAAAACCCATTTTAAATCTAGACTATATAAATAAAAAAGAAATATATCAATTAAGAGCCATGATAGCAAATATTTTAAGAAGCTCATAAAAGAAAACTAAAGTCTATCTTTACAATATCTTAAAACTATCTTAGGACAAACAAAACCTTCTTTACAAAAGTTTTATTAATGACAATTAATAGTTGATTCTTTATTTTAAAGAAGAAGAAAATCTCCTTAAATGTTTAAAAGAGTTAAACAGAAAGAAGAAAGCCTTTAGTCTTCAATGATTAGAACCAGGAAAAAAAGAATACATAGATCAATCAGCTATAAATAAGATAGAGAAAAAGATATTCCAAACTTATAATCCAAAAGAAAGCAAAGATATATTATATGTAAGTCTAGTAGAAGTGGATTGTAAACTCTTCAGAAGTTATATAAAAGAATATCTAAAAAGATATGAAGATATTAAAAATATTGATATCTATAAGGTAAAAACTAAGACTAAAGTAAAGACCTATCTCAAATGATATAAACACTTCAAAATCAATCCTAAAGAAATATGAATAATGTTACTTGGAATAGAAACAATAAAAACAATTTTCATTAAAAAAGAACTGATTAGTAAAAAAATAAATGAGATTTTGATCAAATAAAACAAACACTTAGCCAGGCTCTTGAACACAAATAGAATATTCTCAAGTTTGATAGTTAGGACACTTAATAATATAGAAGCTAAAGCCTATTATATACCAAGAAATCCTTATATATTAAAAAAGCAAAACTTTACAATAGTATGCTTTACAACAAAAGAAGCACTATAAAAGCTTATAAGCAATATATTTTCTTGAGACTAAGACTATCCTGAAGTGCAAAAGTCACAATAGAAGAAACTATAAGGGGTTCTAAATATAGAAATGAAAGATCAAAAGAAAGATTGAGGAATAAAATAATAAAAATAGATATTAAACCTATATCAAATTTATTATCAGATAGTGAATTAATAAGTCCTATTATAACTATTGAATATAAGTGGCCAACTAATCAAAGAAAAAGATATTAAGATCAAAATAATAGGAAGCAATAGGAAACTATTGAGAAACTTTAGAAGTCCACCAGAGAACCAAAATAGAAGACAGTATAATGAACCAGAGCTTGAGAATAAGCAAGATCCACTAAAGCTCATATTGACAAATCTAGAAAAACAGAATAAAAAAATTGATAAGCTTAAAGGCAAATCAAGATTCAACTGACAAAGAAGAAAAGGACTAGGATAAATAAACTGTTTTTTAAAATATAATACTAGTTGATCAAGATAGATATGAAAAGAAAAAGCCCAGTTTTCTTTCAATGAAGACTTACAATAAGGGCAAAGTATAAATCATAAATTCAGATGAAGCTATAAAACAAAGTGGTGATTTAAATATAGATAAATTCCTATAAAATAAGTATATAACTTTTTTGAGAAATCAAAACAAAGATGAACAAATAAAGAATACAATAGGGATAGAAGAAAATATTCAAAAAAAAATGGTAAGAATAGATATACACAATATCAGAGGTGCAACAGACAAGACAAATCACAAAGTCTTATTGAAGAGATATAGAAACAAGGAATAGATATAATGGAAATATGTGAAACTAAGCTGACCTGAATAAATGAAAAATGAGCTTTTGGCAATCAAAAAACCTACAAGCATTTTTATAGCATCAATAAAGATATACTATTTGAAGTAGGGGTCAGTCTCCTAATTAGAAAAGATTTGTAAAAGAAAATACTATCAATAGAGAAGAAGGAAGGTTATATAATAGCAGCTAACTTTCTTATAAAAAAGAAAAAAGTTTGTACTATACAGATTTACATTCCTTTAGACAAACAATAATGTAAAAAGGTATAAGGGAAGTTAATTAGTCTTATTAAAAAGAAACAGAGATAAAGCTTTTATATAATAATGATGGGTGATTTCAATGCTATCTATAATTTATTAGAAGATAGACCAACATTCTCAAAGGCTAAGTTTAAATCTTCTTGATATTCTGAAATTTAATTGTTCAACTTTCTGGATAAATAGTGCTTTGTAGATACCCAGGTAGTATAGAAAGGCAAAAATAAAACCCCAATATAATAGAATGCTATAAACAATAGTTGAATTGATTATATTTGAATATCACAGGGCCTAACAAAATATCTGTTTTTGCAATTTTATAATCAAAAAATATAAAAAGTCACAGGAAGTGATCATATTATACTAATAATTATCCTTCAAGATGAAAACCTCTTTACAAGGAGTTCACTTATCAAATTAAAAATATAAAACAAAAGAAGAATTGACATAAAAGAATCTTCATCCGAATAGTGGCAAGTTTATCAAAAAAATTTGAAGCATAAGTTCAAGACAAAGCTAAAATCTTTTCTTATAGAAAAACCCAAAGTAGATAAAAAAGAAAAACTTAAACAAGATTTGAAAAGTCTTTGAAAAATAGATGTATAAAGTAGCTTTTAACAAACTTGAAACTAAAAAGGCCATATTACATAAAGAAAGAAACAATAGGTATAGTTCTAAATTTGTTAAATACAAAAAAGCCTTACAATTAAAGGAACTTCTCAAGAAAGTAAAAACCTGAAAAAAAATAAAAAAGCTATAAAACCTTTGCAAGATAATAGAAAAATATAATACTATTCACAATTCATATCATTAGATTAAAAATTTTGTATACAATATAACATTTCCAACATGTCCTGGATATTATTAAAAAAGGATATTTAAGATACAATAGAAGATCTAAAGTTCATTAGTCAAAGACTTAAAGTCAAAAAAATAAGAGATACTATTAAAGTTGTATTAGAACAAAGATGTGATGATCTAAAAAACAATTAGAGAAGAATGATAAGCTCTCTAATCAATAAAGAAAGAAGTAAGATTATACTAGACAGGATCAAAATCAGGCAAAGTGATAATGAATATATAACAACAGAAAAACATGAAATTGAAAAAGAAATAAGATGATATTACCTAAAAGCCTTCAAGAAAAGAGAAGCCAACTTTGATAATCTAGCAAAAAATTGAAAAGAGAAATATAATTCTAGGAACTATATTCAAGATAGCTGGTATAAGAACCTTCTTGAATTAATCTCACAAGAAGAACTATATGAAATACTGTGATCAGATTTAAATTTAACTGATATGTCCAAGTGGAATTGTTTTTAAAAAGATAATTTCTAAAGAAAGAATTAAAGAAGCAGTTTATAATAATTAAAGAAGTATTCAAGAATAGATTTATTAAGAATTCTTTAAACAATGTTACATGATATTGCACAAGAAATATGGTTCACTTAGAATCCAAGTTTATTAATAAATTAAGAAAACTAGGACAATTACTTTAGTCCTAAAGTCAAGAGAAGATATTCAATCTTCAAGAAATCAAAATAAAATTATCTTTAAACTTCCAAAATTAAATAAAGTTATATTTCAACTTATCCTACTTTTGAGTAATTATGACAGCTTATATACTTATAAAAATATATTACTTGGGTCTCCTAGATCTCCTGAACTACCTGATCTATAATAAATTATGTTATATACTACATTTGATAAAGTAATTTATGCTAATTAAGTATCAATAAGAATATTAAAAAAATAAATAGATAAAAATAGAAATAAAATGAAGATTATAATTAAAAATAACTATCCAAAGATATTAGAGACTATTTTTATTACAATACTTAAAATACTTCCTAATAATAAGGCCTTAGGCAAATCTCAGATTAGCTATAAGATATTAAAAAGATTAAGCCAAAATAAAAAAAAATACCTAAGAAAAATGCTTAACAACTTCTTGAAATGGAAAGTTATTCCTACAGTATATCTTGAAGATAAAGTCATATACTATATATTCTATAGTCAAACCAAAACCTTGGGAATATGAACTTTTAAATATGAGATCCATAGTGTTACTGGAGGTTACTAGAAAGTATTTTCCTAAAGTTTTAACCAACAGAATGAGAAATATTTATAAGATCAATAATATTCTTAGAAAATTCAACTATGCAAGGTTATCAGGAGAAAGTATAACAAATTCTTAATAATATCTGTGAAGATATGAAAAAAAATAAAAAAAAGTTGCAAATATTATTTCAAGATATAGCCAAAACTTATAATATTATTAGTCTGAATATGCTAGTAAAAGTGATGGAAAGAATCAAGATATCTAAAGATTTTATCAAGATCATTATGAATCTTTTCAAAAATAAAGAATTTAAAGACATATTTGAAAATAATTTTACTGATCCTATAAAAGCAGGGAATGGAATTGTCTAATGAGAGACTATCTCATTATTAATATAGAGAATCTTCTATGATCCTTTACTATGCAAAATCCAAAATGATACAAATAGAGGATATAAAATATCAGTTACTTGGAATTCAAACTTAAATGGTCACAAAGTTGAAAAGTTAGAATTAAGACATATCATAATAACCTTTATAGATGATACAATATAGATAGCAAGATTCAAGAAAGATATGAAAAAGATTTTGGAAACAGCAAGAATCTTCTATAGGGTCAATGATTTTCAGATCAATAGTAACAAATCAGTTCTAATTAATATTAACAATCCTAACTGTTACTTAGAAGAATTCCAGGTAGGCATTAAAAAAGAAATAATCAAAGAACTTGATAGAACAGATTAAGCAAAATTCCTAGGAATTTGGATAGGCAACCAAAAAATCTCGATTGAACTAAAGAAAAAAGTGCCCAAAGAAATGCATGTAATTACTAGAGCTCTCAAAAACAAAAAGGTGATAAATAAGCATATACTCTATATTCTAAATAAGATATTAATACTAAGGATAGAATTTAGAATGCAACATAGCATATTGTCCTGGAAAATATACAACAAATTAATAATAGCATATAGAAAGTTCTTCAAACACAAAAGTTTATTATTTAAATCTATTATTATTAGTATAATATATCATCCAAAGATCTATAATTTGAAGAGTATTTGAATACTATAAAAAAAAAAACAGATAACAAGATTGTATAATAGATTGAATAATCTTGGACTAATGAGAACCATAACAATCATAAGGCTTAAACAAACACAAATCAAATATTAAAAAGCACTCAACCTATTGACTTGTAACTTACTAGACCATTTTATAGATAAAGGTAACTTTTTATTTCAAGTAATTAAGTTAGTCAGAAATATGAGAATTACTTTTTAAAATTGAAAATGGTATGATATCTTTAAATAAGAAAAAGAAAATGATTTGATTAGAGAATATCTCTTAACTGGGAAGTATAATAAAGCTATATCATTACTAAGAAACAATAGATTGATGTATATAGATTAGCTTATCGACTATAAAGCAAGTAAAGTAAGAAATTGATATATGCTTTAACTTATTCAAAAAATAGACAAAGGCCTATCCCATAATAGTTCTTAAATATAAGTAGGATATTCCTTAAAGATTTTCTAAATCAGCTTATAGAATCATAGAAAATAGATTAGATAAAATAGGAGTCAACATATTCTACAGTTTGTTCTAATTGTGACAAGAGACAAAAAATATGGATAATTAAAAAGAACATTAATTATCAACTAATATAGAGAAAGCTATTATAAGAAGAATCTAAGAAAAAAGCAAAGATTGAATACTACAAGTATCAGAATAGTAAAAATGGTCAAGAAATAAATCTAATTAAATATATGGGTTGTCCAGAAGATTTTATCCAAGAACATAGTTGTATTATGAAGGGAGATATGGAAGAAATATATATAATATTATATCTTAATACAAGAAAAAATACTAGGAGAACCCAGATGCTAACAATCCTATATTCTACAATATCTCTGAAAAAAGCAATTGAAAAAACAATAGATAAGAATTAAGTATTTGTACAGAGTCTATAGGGACCATTTCAGCAGTCCACTTTCCAAGGTGACAAAATGGATCATATAAATATAGAAAGTTGAGAAGAAATAATTATTCAAGAGAATGTTAAAAAAGGAGTATATCAAGATTATCTAATAGAAATACTTTAGCATAATCAAGAATCCAAACAAAAGTTAATTTTCTATTCAGATAGGTTACTAATTAATTATGGCAGTAACAATATGAGGATGGAAGCAGTATGAATCCAAATAAGTAATATAGGAATAGAAAGCAGATTTCAAATAGTAATAGACAGTTGACCCTCATCTATATGCGTAGAACTAACAACAATAGTCACAATACTCCTAGTAATTCCAATAAGTAGCTCAATTGAAATCTCTATAGATAGTCAAGCCTATATCTCAAAGTAGAAAATAGTTGAAAAAGATAATTCAAAAGAAATATATAAAAAATAGCTAAAGAATAAAAACTGGTTATTATGAGGACTTGTGGATCAATAGCACAGTGGGTGTGCTTCCAGGTCACCATTCCAAGTTACTGGTTCAATCCTATTTCAGAACAGTACTTGTATTATAGGTTACATTGTACAAGAATACATGCTCATCAGCCACATATAGGCTTGAACATAAACAACCTATAGAAATTCACTGTCCAACCATGGTGTCATAAAACAGGTCATATATTGTAGATCCTGGTCAGTTTTAGTACTAGGGAAACAAGCCATGACATCCTGCTACTTGGAATATGCACAGACACCAAGAATGCCAAGAAAGACAATGATAAGACTCAGGATCCTATCTGTCTCATATGGAATCTACCTTTTCTCAAAAATTCCAGTCTCATGGGAGGTCTGTGAAACTTTGGTCGCATGAACCAGCCATAAAATATAAAGGACCGGACACATATTGGGAGATCTTTGATCACTATCACCAATGGTTACCAGAGACTGGATCTCGCAGGTGGCCAATGAGAAGTGACAAAGTTGAATAGTCACGATAAGAAAATGCAGGGGCAGATCTTGGGAGAAAAAATTCGGAAACAATTACTAAGGTAACCATTCCAATAGGAGGAGCAATCCGTTACGAAATAATCAAGAGAAACCCCTGCAGACATATTTGAAGAGTGGTTAAAAATGGTCACTAGAAGACTACGGTCGTCAATCTGGCTCACCAATGGCTGTTGGAAAACTTATTGGGACCACATGGAAACTGAAGAACATTACTGGACAACTAACTTTCTGAGGACTAAACATGGTTAAAAGATGTCAAATCATGGAATACACACCCCATAAAGTATACAAGCCCCCAAGAATCAAATAACCCCAAATAGCTCCTTGAATATAAATAGAAGTTCCCTGGTGGATTCTTGAAACATCAGGAGTGCCTAGGCATAGCAGGGTAGTTGACAAGATAGTATCCATATCAGGTAAAATCTAAGGGTGGTTGAATGGATTAGGATAGTATAGATTAGATATAAGAATTGCTTTTGTAAAAATAACTCTGTACAAACTCCTTCATAACTGATCAATAAAAGTCCAGTCAATATGACTAGTTAAAAAAAAAAAAAAAGTTATTATGAGTACAAATAGCAGAGCTGATAAAAAAAAAAGATCTAGATCTGAAACTTAGTAAGGTCAAGGTATACTCTTGAGACATCTATAATGATGAATCTGATATCCTAGCCAAAGATGCTTTCAAACTTTTAACAATAGAATGGAAAAATCTTACCTCATATAAAATTTCTATAGAAATCAGGTGATAGAACAAAACTTTAGATAATCCTATAAGACAATTTATTAAGAAATTGAATAATAAGACTATAACATATCAATAAATATTATGAAACAAAATGGAAAAAAAATAGAGTTATCAAATTCAAGAATAACAAGGCCATATATAGGATCTAGTATAAAAGAGAATGAATAATCATATATGGGATATATCTTTCAAAGATTCTCAAAGAAAAATTTTCTTATTAAATTGATAAATAATGAGTTATCAATACTAAGTAAACTGACGATAAGAAAGTCAGATCTATATAAGCAAGTGAAATGTATTGCATATGATCTTCAGGAGGAAAAAACAATTAATTACTTGCTAGAATGCCCAATATATAAGAAACAAATAAAAAAGATATAGAATAAAGGTTTTGAAGAAGTTCTAACAAATTTTAGAAAACTCTTACAAGAAAAGAAAAGGAATCAAAAGAGAAGAATACTAGATTAATAGTGAATAATAGTGAAGAAATATGTGAAGTAGACAAGTGAACATCTAGGTTAATAAAACAGTTCTCATCAACTAGTTAGGATATAATAAGTTTTTTTGTAGGATTAATAAGAAATAAACTTATTCTTGAGATGGCAGACCCTAAATGCCATGGTAAAAAAATTAGGAAAAAAACAAGAAGATGAATCAAGAAGCTGTAAAGTATAACTTGTAATCAATTCTAGAAGAAGGTTTAGAATGCAAGATATGAAAGAATAATAGAATAGAAAAAATTATAAAGAATTTAAAAGAAGGATAAGATAAAAAGACCCTTAATCTTTCAGGTGCTAAACCCATATAACTGAAAAGGAAAGCTCCAATACTAAAAAAAAAAAGATTAGAAGACAAAGACTTAAAAAATATCTTATCAAGAAGGATTAGATTTGAAATAAGATGGTTGGGTTTTGAGTATTATCAAAGCTTGAAAAAATGATCTGTAATAGTGATCTGCAGGCAAACAATGATATTAGAAGTTAGAAGGGTTTTTACCTGAACTTCTAATGAAGTAATAAATCATTTCCAAAATTATATTTAGAGTAGTAATTACAAATATAAGTAAGTTAGTTAACATTTTTAAGCTTTAGTGATACATATTATAAATATAGTTTACAAATCTTTAATAAAGTATATATACAATAATTAGCCTAATAGAGGATTAAAAAAAAAAAAAAAAAAAAGATATCTTTTTTATAAATTTTTCTTTTTAATTTTCAATAACATTATTGAAACATATGAGTGTAATCAATAGAAGCTTGTTTATATTTTAAAAAATAATGTGTTTTATGTTAACCAATCATCTTTAGTGAGAATTTATATTATCAAAAATTTAGAATCAAACTGAGATAGTCAAAAATTCCTTAGAAAACTATAAAAATAAAAGCTTTAAGAAAATTAAAACAATTAAAAAGAGAGAAAATAAGTTTTTTTACATGAATCTCTATAAACTTCTTGCTTTGAAAGACAAAAAGATCTACAAATACTTTATAGTCAGTTTTTTTTTTTTTTTGGAAACTTTTTTGTCACTAGTATTATTAAAGATATTACTTAACTTTTTTTGACTATTAAAAATCAAGTTTTTGAGCAAATGAGTTTTGTAAATAAAAAAAAATATATAGAAATAGTTTTTGGAGTTATACTTTAAGTTGATTTAATAAAAGTATTAAGACTTTATTAATAAAAAAATATAAAAACTTCTTTTGAACATTTTTTTGTATATAGTTAGAAAATTAATGGAAAGAATATTTATAGTTTTTTTTTTTTTATAATCCACTGTTAGATTAGTTATATGTACTTTATTAAACATAATATAGGCTATACTATTTACAATGTTGCTAAAGCTAAAATACTAACTAACTTACTTGTCTTAGTTTATTATAAAACTCTAAGTACAACTTTAAAAGTAATTTGTTGTTCTGTTTATAGCTTAAATAAATATCTTTCTACTATGAACATCATTATTTGCAGTCACTACTACAATGGAAAGAATATTTATAGTATAATATATATTATAGTTAAACTATATATATAATTTTAATTATCTTATTACAAATACAAAAAATCTTTAAGTTGGATTTTAAAAACAATTTAATATTTATAATAAACTTTGAATAAAGATTTTTCTAAACTACATATTATTGCTAGTAAATTATTACTATTAAAGAAAAGGTTTTTTTAATTGTAATATATATTATCACTAGTTTAAAAAAATTATTTGACATACAATTACTTATATAATATTTAACAAAAATAAATAATTTGTTAAATAATAATAAAATAAATCTATAATCATATGAGTTAATAACAAATATTGCAAAAATAAATATATTTATAATTTATTAATAATTTGTTAAAAAATTTATTATAATAATTTGTCAAATTATTTATTAAAAATTATATAAAAAATTTATTAATAATTTATTAATAATTCATTCAAAATTAATTAATAATTTTTAACTATTATAAAAAATTTATTTATTAACTATTTATTAATAATTTATTAAAAATTTATTAACTATTCATTAAAACTATTTAATAAAAATTCAATAATATATAATTATTATTATTTTTTTTTTAAAAAATCCATGGTTAGGCCAGTATTATGTATTTATTAATCATTAAAAAAACTAATTGAGATATATAGAGCAATTGCATCATGGCTAAACTAAAAGACTTATACTAATACACTCGTCAATGGCTTTCAATTCTCAAAAGAGCTTCAGTCTTTAAGTGCAATCTTGAAAACAATATTTCACTTCAAACTAAGTTTTGGATAAAGACTCTTCTAACTTACCTATTATTGTCAGTAAGTTGTTACTGCTTATTATTCTTCAAGGAACTGAATTCGAGAAACCACAAAAGGAAAAAGAAAAATAAAAGAAAGGAAAATATCTAAAAATGCACAACTGTGCTATATGAAAATAAAAATAAAAAATAAAAAATAAAAGCACTTCATATTCTTCAAAGGATCTCTGCTGAAAATTCTCATTAGGAGTTATCCTTCTAGAATATCCTTCTTTTTCCTAACCATTTGAGAAACTTATTTATCTGTACTCTTGATTATTTTCTTATGACTATCTAAGGTACTTATCACCTACTCGAATCTAGTGTTTTACTTAATGTTTCCTTTCTTTTGATCTTAATTTTGTATTCATCTGCACAAAAAAAGATAATTAATGGTGGACCCCAGATTCTTAAGTGACTTTTTAGTCTTGTTGAGTAACTCCTGATATCTTCCAGCAGCCATGTCTAGTTAAAAGAATTTTACTGGTGTTCATCTGATTGTGATATCATTACACAATATCTGAAGAAATGCATTTTCAATTCTGGAGAAGGGCTGTGTTTTATTTTTCTTTACTTTTCAGTCTTACAGCCTGACTGGAATAAGGAAATAATTTCTTTCGCATACTTTGCCTGACTAGAATAATAAGAAGTTGAAGGCCTCAGCTTGAACAAATAATCAACTTTTCACCACCTAGGGAATTTAGTGCCCATCCTAATAATCTCATGATTTTTTTACTTCAGTTAAACTTTATTTAGAGGAGTGGAGAAGTTCGTATCCTTGATTTCTCTTTTAATCATCAATAATTTCATCAAAATACATGAGGTGATCAATAGAAGCTTGTTTACATTCAACTATTAATATGTTTTATGTCAACCAATCAGATGCCAGGTAATATTGTGTTATCAAAAATTCAAGATCAAACTGAGATAGGCAAAATCCCCCAAGAAAATCATGAAATCAGTAAGTACTTTAAGAGAATATAAGACAGTACGTAAAAAGGTAGAAAATAAATCTTTCCCTATCAACAGATCCTCTATTTCTTGTTGCTTTTAGCTCTGTAAGGTGACACTCCACTTGTCAGTCCTTTTACTTCCTAGAACTTTTTTGCCTTTAGTAGAGGAAATATATACTTAAGTCTTTTCAGACCACTAGAGGCTCAAGTTTTTATTCAAAGGAATTTATAAACAAGTAAAGAAAGGTAGGAGAAATAAATGAAGACAAGCTTCAAGTTGTTTTAATGAAAGTATAAAGACTTTATTAGCAAGGAAATATAAAACTTCTTGTTAACATCTTTTTTGTGTATGATTAGAGGACCAGCAGAAAGAGTTTTTTTACTGATAATTTTAATAATATATAATTATAAAATAAAAAAAATAAATAAACTTATATATAATTTTTCTTAAATTAAATTTATATTTTTTTGAAACTATGACTTAACTATATTTTATTAAATTTTTAAGTATTTATAAAATATATATTACAAGAAATTGTTACTAATAAAACAACTTTAAAAATTATAAAGAAGCATAAAATTCTAATATTATTACTACTACTTTAATACTATAAACTAGTTATTCTTTGAATATTTTTTGGTTAAAAACAAATTTACTAATCAAAAAATATTTATTCTATATAATGCTACTTATATAACATTTATCAAAATAATAAATAATTTAGCAAATTAATAATATAAATAAATTATTAATCAATTTTTATTATATATTACTTTCAAAAGTTTGAGTTCATTTACTATATTTTTATTATAAATTTCAACTTTGATAATTTTTAAATCATTAATTATACAGTCAAAAATTATGAAATTTACATACAGTATATTATATATTAATATCTATTCTATTTCTTATATTTTTAAAAAAATTTTTATTAATATATTTTAAAGTTTATCATTGTTAAATATCTTTATTTTTATATTAATTATTATATAATTTATGATAGCAACCAATCAAAATTCTTCAAAAGTAAAAATTTGATAAAAAATTTTTTTTAATAATAATAAAACTTTAAAAATTACATATAAAAATTTTTGAAAA
>CAJVPT010004439.1:0-13487 GCA_910592055.1 Acaulospora colombiana | reverse complement strand
CTCTAAAAACAGAGGAACAAACATTACCCTAATTCATTATTTTATGTCTTACCCCTCGTTTTCTTGTCAACCGGTCACCGCTATTCATATTATTTAGTATCCTCCCAGTATAAAAAATAATATCTCTTTAGATTACTTAATAGAGGTTAAATAGACAAAAATTAGATACACATGCGTGGTACATGCGCTGAAAACAGAAAATAATTAAATTTTGATGATGGATTGGTTAATTTATTTCGTAAGATCAGAAAAACGGCGTGCAAATAGAATGGATTCTCCTTTTATGATGATAAAAGACATAGTAGCTGTAATTATAAAAGGCTTCGATTTCGGAATTTCATTTTTTTTTAAAAAAAAATTCTTGAGAAATGGATTCAAATTTTCCTTCATACTATCAACCCGAAATAGAGCACTATTCCTTTCCTTTATCTCAATCTCAATCCCATAAAAAGGACACATCAATTTACTCGCCACCGGAACAATTAAACCCCTTTCACTCTTATCATTCTCGTTTTTGTGTAAAAAATACATCAATTTACTCGTCGGAACAGTTCTATCCCTCGCACTCTTCTCGTGAAAAGGATGCGTCAATTTACTTGATAACGAAACAATTTGATCCCGCAAACGCCCCTTATTCTCATTCTCGTGAAAAGGATGCGCTAACTTACATGTCGACGGAACAACACAATCCCTCGCATATTCCTCATTTTCAATTTCGTAAAAAGGATGCATCAAGTTACATGCTAACGGAACAATTGAATCCTTCACATGAAGATGATGCATTAACTTACTTATCAACAGAAAAAATCGATTCTCCGAACACTCCTCCTTCTCGATCTCGCAGGATTAAACCAAATTTTAAAAAATTTACCAAAGAATATCTCGATAATATTATAAACTCTGTTTTAACTAAAGACGAAAGAAACAAGTATGAGTCAAAGCTTTTTATGCCTCTCTACGACCTTATTCTTCCCAGCAGTCGTCCAAGACGTACAATGCTACGTTACCAAAATAGTTTTATAACCTTTCGAAAAGATTACCACGCGAGGATGGTAGCAGGGTACGGCCCACAAATAGGATCAAGAATCCAAGAGATCTCTAGCGGGGCAGGTTTAATGTGGAGAAAATGTTCTCCCGAGGATAAATATATGTATGATCGAATTTCAAGGTGCACTAAAAAATTACATGATGAAATGCGGCTAGATTACGATGTCAGTGAACCCGAGCGAAAATAACTATTAACTATAGTAATTAAGGTTATGGTGATGTCAAAGGATATTCGACAACGTCCTTCTGAACACGACCGAATAATCCACCTTCCGTGAATAACAATGACAGTTTGAATCGAATCTCCGGAAATCAGAATTCTAATTACAAAATATTTACTTCAAAATTCAAATTTAGCGAGCAGGATCGGTCGATGACTCAATCCAAAGTCAAACTATGTCTCCTACGATAAATAATGAGTTGACTCGGTTAACAAGCACGTTAGAATCTAAGTGTTATACAATACATTAAACGAAACTATGGTTTTATTCGGATATCAAGATTTATCCCTTTTTGCACATATCTATCATTATATTAACACATAGTAAAGAAGGGTCGGATTATTTGTTTATTTGTATTTATAATTTTTTATTTTTTTAATAAAATATTGATGGTATGAGGGGAATATCGTATTTCTTTCTTTTTAAACTCAAATAATAATTATGTGATATTTCTTTCTTTCTAAACTCAAATAACAATTGAGATAATTTCCGAATCAAATAACAATAAAAAAGGCTATCGCGCATTAAGAAAAAAAAAAGTTATTTTTACTCTAAATAAGATACTGGATTTATTCCAACAATTAGTACAGATTCAAGTTTTCTGTACTTTTTTTAAAAACTCTGTCCCTTAGATCTATAATTATGCTATTGCGATGGTTTCTTCAACCAAGTACGAATATCGGTTACATCGTGTATACATAACAGATCACGTTTGACATAAGTTAGTCAAAAATTCGAAACTTTCGCAAGTACGACCAATGAAAACACTATTTATCTAAAAACCTGATCTGTCGTGCCGACGCGCAAGAAGAGCACCGAGAGAATATAAATATAAATGAATCTACCGTATAAGTCGTTATGTGGTCTATGTGTGTTTTATAGATTTGTCATGATGCTCACAATTTAAATTTTCTGTAGATACATGATATTATAAGAAAATATGCATGTCGAATATATTGTATTGTTTATGAAAGGTAAATCCTAAGTGAATCTTACTGTATATTTTAAATAAAAGTCTTTCTACTCTAACACTTTGATTTTTAACCTGTTCTGGAATCAAAAATTTTAAAATATAGTGGTTGCAATGAATCATTGAAACACCGTTGTTCAAAGTAATTTTAAAATTATAGGTAGCACAATATTTTTTAATACTAAATATTTTTCCTCTACAGTGTCACAGTTCATTGATGCAATTATATAGGCACAAGTTTCACAGTGAACACTGTGTGCATAAGTGGGCAACAGACTCTTTTTTTATAAAATTCTTTTTACGTACACAGCGACGAACTCGCTCGTTATCCATTGGTTCGGCATTAAAAATTAATATCGCATATTTTCATATTACTAGATTACACGGACCCAATAGTGTAATTAGGCGAGTTATGTCGCGTCTTAACTCACCCAAAACAATCGAATCGATAATACATCCCTAAAATTCGCGGTTATTTTATGAATTAGGAAATTTTCCTTTTTAAAAAAGATGGTCACCGGGCAGTCGCTATGACGATTTGCAATATGCTTTATATCCTATATCTTTTGAATAAAAAGAATTTTATGAAGAGAGTTATAAATGATATTTCAAATTAAAAGGAATTATATTGTCCTGATAAAAACTACTCTCTATAACATGTTGAGATTTGGTATTGTTTAATGCTAGATGGAGTATTTTAATATTTGCTAAGTTGTGCGCCTAAGACTATTGTATATTAATTGAAAATTTATATAGTTATGAGGGTGAAAATAGACGTGCATAAGTCATTCGGATGATATAAAAATCGATTGAAATGTGTAATGTAAGTAGAACGTGTAATATTGGCTATTGCCATCAAATAGTATCGAAGTTAAAAACGACGAACATAATATTTCCAAAAATCGGCTGAGATGATATGTATCGAGCTATCGTTGAATTAAAGTGTACGGGATAAACATGAGACATCTGAATATTATCGAAAGCCAGCTAACAATTGACATGTAAAGGAAACGTATAACGTTGACTTCTATTTACCGTCACAGATTCGAAGTTAAGGACTATTCGAATATTCTCAAAAATCAATCAAGACGGACGATTTAAATGGGGTGCAAAAAGTTGGATGATGTCGTGATAAAGGAATTAGAGTTAAAAGGATAAACGCAGCATTATCAAAGATAACTGGGATGGATGATACGAATGGTTTAGATATTTTTATTATTTGCGATGAGGATGAAGGCATTCAAAACGAAATGGGAGATACGTATAATATTCGAATGTCTTATGCTCATCCTTTTGACTTTTTATTGCACGAATCCTGTCGGCATCGTTTATTTCAGCTAACCTTGATAATATTCGAATGCCTTATGTTAATCTCTTTCGTCCCTCAGTTCTGTATCGATATAATGTCTGTTATTGTTATCAAAATATGATTGGGAGATAAAAATGAACATATGACATTCAAAACCCGTCGATTCTGTTCGGATTAAGCCAAAGCTGATTCGGTCAGGTTCGAATCATGTTTTTTAAAAAAAAAAATTAATCGCAATCCCTATCTGTACAACTTTTTTTTTTTTTAAAAAAAATTTATTTCAACTCCAAGATTCGTGGCTTACAACTTCCGGTTATTATAAATCAGCTTTCAACTTTCGACTCATTACTCAAAAAAAGAATTTTTTTTTTATCTCCAAAAGCATAAATCAGACTCCGTCTTTTGCTACGTCGAATAATTTCTTATTTCTGACTTCCTTGCCTAATTTTCGAATTCTTACTTTCAAATTCTCTGCGCGGGGAACATTATTTTGCGATCAAAAACAGCAACTTAGACTCTGTTACACTTTTGAAAATTACATGCTTCAACAAAACACTATGGCATTTTTTTGCATTAATAACCTTTTTTTTTTTATTGCGTCTTTCCCAGTAAGGGAATATGGATTGAAATTGGAATACAGTAATATTTCTTCGAATTATATAACTTTATACTGTACTTTAAAATAGATTATCTACTAATAATGTCATGTTATTGTTTAAAATACTGGTTTATTAAAAAATATGATTTTCACAGCATATAGTATATCGTTATTAATTTTTATAATCCGATTTTTATACTAAAAACCAAATTCCAAGTGATTGCATGATTGAGTATTCTAAAAAGTCCATTGTCAGTTGGAACTAATATACAGTATATGCGTGTGCAATGAAATACTATATTTGGAAAACAATACGTACGTATACGTAATATGATCTTTTGCCTTTAGATTTTCACGCAAATTCTTTCCCGTTTTGAGACTTGCTTAAAATAATCAATCAGAGTATCTTGCAACATGACTAACAAATGGGTTCTGTGTGGACAAAAATAAATGCAAACATATGCAGTCTTATTTGCACTGTATTTGCATGATGTCTCACCGTCTTAGATGCATCACTCTGTGAATAACAGAGTGTCCATTTTCCTTTTCCGTTTTGGAACATTCTTGGAAACCCTTATATTGCAAGCCTATGCAGCAAATCTCAAAGGTTCACCCTATCACTCAAAGGTAACCTTACTAAATAAAAACAATACAACAGAAAAACGGGGATCTTTCGCTTGTTACTTATTGTTTGCAAAAATGACACATGGCAAAATAGTGACAATTTTTTTATTTTAACGTACGCTTTATGTATCTGTGATGTAACCACATCCTGTGCACATGTACTATCTAACGCACGAATATGTCTTTTAATCTGTGAATTAATAGGAATTCGCGCTATGAATAAATTTAGAAAGATATTCTTCAACGAATACTTTCCTTAGATATCGTGCTATAGTTTTATTAACGCAAAGATACAGTCTCAACTTTTTAGTACGGGTTGAAAGTCCAAATTTAGCAAAGATCAACATTAAAGTTTCATCAGGCCCTTCTCGGCAGAACTGCGAATCTGTATTTTGAACCTGTGTTCACGAACCGGAATCTCGTTGTACACAAAATTTTATTAAAAATTCATACAATAAAAACAAACCTTAAATTGATACGTGTTTAGATAACGTCAGATACGTACGTATTATCCGGGCAATTATCCTTTACGTATAAATGACAATCACTTTTTATTATTATACACGAAAGCTCCACTCGTGGTTTTTTTAGATAAAACATTTAAAAAATAAAACGAAAAATTTTTTATAGATACGTATATTCGGAGAATAAATTATATTTATAGTTAATTAATTAATGCGCTCATTCTCAAATAACGGGAAATTTGTGATTGATAATATCGCCACAGTATCTATATTCAGAGAACAGGTTTTATTCATGACCAATTAATTAATGCATTCGTTCTCTAAAATGGGAAAAAATCTCGCGACACGAAAAGTTAACCATATGCAGAAAATAGTCTAGGCTTTACTCACGGTTAATCCATTGGTGCTCTCGTTCTCTAACAACGGGGTAGTTGCGGTTGATAATCTCACAATAGGCAAAGTTATCTACGATATTTCAGAGAACAGATTTTATTCATAGTAAATTCATTGGTGACTCTTTCTTATCCTAATAACGAGGTAAATGATCTCTCGCCACGTACGTAGTTACATACTGTATATTCGGGACAGGTAACAAAGTGTTTACATAGATGCGTAGCTGATAACAAAAAAGTTGATACGATTGTGTTGAAGAGTATAAGCATACACGTATAATATTTGGCCGATCTGGGTTCCACACTTCAGATTCAATTGAACAAGTTCACATTTCTCGGCTCCTGTTGGACGGAGGTCTCTCCGAACTCTCTTAACAATATTTGTCTCCATAAGGAAAAAAACATATTCTTTGCGGTGGCTAAAAATAGATTTCAATTTTATTTGTGATAATCCATTATTGACACACGAAAGATGGCAATATATAATTACGAGTAAATACTGTATTTTAAAGAAATTCCTCCCTATAAAAATTTTTTTATTACCTTTCTTTTAATTGTTTCAAATTACAATGGAACCCAATACATTTATTGACTCAATGATAATCGGTAGTCTTCTTGCAAATCAGCGACGACTTTTTGAGACAGCAATGGAATTTCCAAGTATGTACTGTACCTTCTAGATTCTTTTTCTTTTGAAGTATCAAACGATGACTCTTGTCAGACATTAGCCGTCAAAAAAAAATCCGATTCATTCCTAAATTAAATTTTTATTTGTATGAATTATGGAATTCAAATTACTGGGCAATCTCGGAAACTGTATTTAACTGTTCCAAGCAGACCTTTGTAAAAAAAAAAAGAAAGAAAGAAAAGAGAATATAAGAGAAACCAGAAAAAAAAAACCCAAAACAAAACCTCTTGTCCTTAGTCATTACTTAAAAATTTCTACAATGAGTATGCAGATCCCTAACTCGCACACTAATCACCCTGAACCTAATTCTACTGTGGAAGAAGACCAGGGACGTAATTCTAAATCACCCATTCTCGTATCGAAAATCTCGACCATTAAATTTGGCACCTCCCCTAGACCGTTCATTCTCTTACCAAAGAATCCAACACTAACATCCGATATTCTAGATAATATAATCAACTGGATTATACCCTACAGCCAACTCGTTATATACCTTCCAAGAATTTACATCCATCTTCATCATCTGATTTTCTTTAGTTTCAGTCTTAATCGTAAAACAGACTTTCCCTGCTATAAAAATAGTTTTATTTTATTTCGAAAAAATTATTATGCCGAAATGGCTTCCAAGCCATGTTATAGATTTTTAGGTGATGATTTTCAGGATGATAAGGATAATGCGAAAAAAGTCTGGAAGCACATGTCATTTGAGGATAAACATATGTACGATCAATTATTAACATGCAACAATGTCCTTCACGACATTTTATGGGAAAACTATCGATACAGAAAATTACGAAAAGAAGACTGTGATTACGTGTATACAAAACACGGAAGGCTAGAAGAGTACTCGCCGACATTCTTCAAGCCGATTTCACGCAATCGAAACCACCAGTCCATGATAAATAACCTGCCTTCGTACCCTACCATATCCACTCATTCCTTATTGTCAAATAACAAAAAAGTAAGTAAAGAAAGAAAAAATTTTAAATTCCCTAATTCTCATTCTTCTAAAGACTCAAATATGACATTGGGCACATCCAATCATTCATTGCCGTCGAGTAATTGTGACTTCCCTCTTTATATGCCGTCGGATTTGTTTATCTTGCCGTCGAATGACGAATCCTCTGAAGACCCGAATTACCATGACTTTTCTCCGCTCTCTCCTCGTATGATATTGAACCCACCAATCGTGCCGTCGAATGATAAAGATCATAAAATTTCTCTATATGATATTTGACATGTCAATCTTACCATCTAAATATTCTAAAGATTAAGATCACTATGACTCGTCAACGTGTTCTCACGTATCATTTGTTCCATAAATCACATTCCACTATATATGAAAAAGAAGTTCTTAAGGTCCCTATCTATTCTGGCTTCCCTTTAGTGAGCTATTGGACATCTGGATTTTGATTATGAAAATGTTGTGAATTCATCTCTGTAGTTTTCAATATTCCCCTTTTCTTTGTAGTTTACATATAAATAAATAAATAATATTCTATTCAAAGGCACTTTCTTAAATTTGCTTCTTGAGATTGGCATGCATGAGATTACGAAATATATAATATTACTTTTATTATCGTTTTTTGGTTTTTATTATTTTATTTTATCAAGCAGTAAACAATAGAATACTGTATAAATAAAGTTGACAATAACAAAATTATTATTGTTGTTATTTTATTAAGTGTCAGAAATTAAAATTTTACAGTATTATGAATTTGTATTAAAAAATTATATTTTTTGTATTTTATTCATCGAGATTTACCATCTCTCGATTGCGCGACAGTTGCCAGCAAAAATTGGAAATCTGAAAAACGTTAAAAAACTAAATATAAAATCTATTTATCAGATTATTAATTACTGTATATTTGAGAAAAATATTATCTGTTCCTTTCTTGCAAAACAACCACAATATACTGACGAATATATGGTACCCTCCAAAGTCCCAAAATTTAACCATCTATAGCGCATTAATATTTACAATCATAACACGGACTATCAATTACTTCGCTAATTCTTTTTAGGCTAGGGTCTCGAAAAATATGGTTCGAAGTACTATTAAAATCCTCAATGTAGTCATAATTCACATAATAAATTTTTGTATATATTATTATTGAAATAATTTATTTTATTATTTTATTTACTGTATAAAATTTTATTTTCAAATTCAAAGGTCGCTTTTGTAAAAAATCCAACAACCCATTCTTTTAATCGTCTACACCCACCTACGCATTTACTCACCTCACCCACGCCTTTATCTCACCCACTCTTTTACTTACTCACATCCATCTTCTCGTCCACCTGCCCGCCTACTTACTAAACCATACACTCAATTATCATCCACTTAATCATCTACATATTCATTTATCCGCCCGTACATTTACTCACCTCACTCACGAATTCACCTCACTCACGAATTCGCCTCACTCGCGCATTCACCTCACCTACTCATTTACTTACCCGCTTATCCATCCACTCGTCTACCTGACTCATACCCACTAAATCCATACACTCACTTACCCGTCCAACTCGTTCACTTAATTGTCTACTTATGCCCACGCATTTACTCAGCTCACCCGCGTATTCACATCGCCCACTCACCCGATCATATATCCACTCGTCCTCCTGTCACCTACCCACCAAACTCCTACACTCGTCTACACATTTATTTACCCGCCCTCACTTCGCCCACCTATTTACTCATCCGTTCATACATTCACTCACTTGCCCGCCTACTCATACATTCGCTTACCCATCTAACTCATTCACTTATTCGTCTATCCATTCGCTCGTCCGCCTGTCCGCCTATCTAGAATTACTCATCTCTCACCCCTTCAATCTATTATCTCTCTTGTCTGAAAGAATAAGCGGATTTGTGGATGGATACATTGATGGGGAAGGTGGTGAATGAATAAATAAATATGCGAGGTAAGTAAATGAACGGGTGATAAGTGAATAGGTAAATGACATATAGATGGATGAGCGAGTAGGAGAGACAAATAAACGTGCAGGTGTTTAAATTATTATGGGGAAGGGCAAGGTTATTCTCTACGTACAGTATATACTGTTGCTTATATTCGGTAACTAAAAAGCTTACATTTAATCCTATGTTTTGATTGGTGGATATATTGATTCTTCACTTTTTCTATCTAATAATAATGATAAGAAAGATATTATAGAAAAATCAAATAGCCTATCCAAAATTATGTGGATTGTCAAAGCAGGTTTCTTTAACAATGAAAGTTAGAATAATATAATTATATTTAAAATACAATTACAATAAAACTGTATAGAATATAAATACTTCTAAAATATAGTTATAAAACTTTTTAAATTAATAAATTTTACTAATATATGATCAAAATTCATTTTCTCATTAATTCTATTTCAATGATCTTTTTCTTTAGGAAATCTAATCAATAACTATAGATAACTAACTATTATTAAACTATCAGCTCTATTTAATACAAACAAATAAAATAAAGTATAATCGGTTAGAATCTATTTTATAGATTTGAAAAATCTTATCAATATATTGTATACTTTATACCAAAAAAAAAAAGCAAAATATTTGTATACTTCGAATAACAAAAATTTTGTAACAAACATATATAATCATAATATTAATGTTATTTTTAAAAAAAATTTACTATAAAAGTTTTTTATATTGATAATTGCTATATTAATAATATTGTAATCTAGAATATCTTATTTTAAACAAGAACACAAAACCTAAACAATCAATTTTTTAAATTTAATATGATTTAAGATATTATCCTAAAGATTAATACAATATAATAAATAATAATAATTCAATTTGATTTTATTTAGATCAAGCATAAAGTTTTTTCAAATTAATTAATATTTATTTTAACTAAATTAATAAGAATATTCAATACAAAATAATTATTAAAACAAATAAAAAATTGTAAAATAATATATTAATTTTTTAAATATTACTGTATATAATTTTAAAAAAATAATTTAATTAAATCAATTAAAAATAAATAATATTATATTTCTAAAAATAACAATTGTAGAAGAAAAAATTTACCATTATTTTTTATATATAAAACAGATCTTAAAACAATTATCAACTTAAATTTACTTTATAAGATATAAAACTTAACTATATTTTAATCAAAAGTATCTCTTAATTTAAAATATAAAATTTAAATAACAAAAATATAATAATCTTAATAAAAATTAATAGAATAGATAAAAAAACAAAACATTAAAAATAAAGAATTATTTCATTTGATAAATATGTAAATAATAGAGATATAAAAAAAGTATAAAAGTTGAAATAAAAAAATTCTTGATTGATATGATCATATAAGTTAAAAAATATAAAGAAAATTAATTTATATTAATCTTATTCTTTTTAAAAAACAATATTATAGAATAATTAAAACTTACTTTTATTAGTTTCAGATTTTAAAAAAAATAACATAATTATAAAAATTGATATTTTATTTTAAATAATAATTTTTAATTCCAACCTTTTTATAAAAAAAAAAACTTTTCAATTTATCATAAAACTTCTTTTGCTAATTCTCTAACCATATATAAAAAAGATATTTATTAAAAAAGTTTTGTCTTTTCTTGCTAATAAAATCTTAATACTTATTTTTAAAAGTTATTTCTACCCTTCCTTTCATATTTACACTTTGCTTTAAACAAAAACTTGATTTCTTGTAATTTGAAAAGTCAAGTAACATCTTTTCTACTAATAATAAGAAAGTTTTAAAAGAAAAAAAATCTGATGTACAGTTATCTCACACTATAAAGAAATATTATATAGTTGTATATAGGTAAAAAAGCTTATCTCTATTTTTTGTTACTCTTTGCTTGACTTTAATAGTGTTTATTTTAACTATTTCAGTTTGACTTTATAATTTGAGTAATACAAAATTTTCATACTATGATTGAATATAATAAAACAATTGAAAAAAGTAAACAAGCTTTTATTAATTACCTTATATATTTAAATACATTTTTTATATTTATAAAAACTTATAGTAAGATTTATTATAAGTCATTATAGTTTTAGTATATATAAATAAGAAATACTATTAATTTCTATATTATTAGTCAAGCAAAAGAGTATAAATATATCTTTCTTATTTTTTAATCAAAAAAACAAATAAAGATATAATTTAAAAAATATAAAATGAGAATAATGCCTTAATTCACAAGGAAAATATCAAAAGCACTTAACATAATAATGTTAAGCAATAAAAAGATTACTAGATCAGTTATTAACACAATAAGAAAATGAAAAGAACTTCCATATAACATATGTAAGACATGTTATAAGTAAAAATAGGTCTCTAAAGGAAGAGACAAAAACAAAAGTCGAATGTACCTTACTAGGAAATATTAAAATTTTTAAATTAATAACCATAAAAAAACTATCTATTATTGTTCTCTATTATCCAAATTATTGATTTATAGAATTTTCTAACTTTTGTCCCTATTAAAGTGAAGAGCTATAAATTTTATTCCCCAAAAAGAAACATAAGTGATCTGTGAAATTTTATATACTAAATATTTTAAGGATCCATTATTAGCTATAAGTAATCCTACTTATAAGCCAAAAGTTTATTAACAAACAAGGTAACAAGATGAACTAAATGTATTAGAAATAGATAATAATATGACAAAGGGTGTTTAGCCCACATATCAAAATAAAGATATCTGATAAGTCTGATTAGGATTTTAAATAGCTATATATGATAGTTTACAAAAGTCTTGTATCATCAAAAATTTTAATGCAAATCTGATTAACCAATAATAATTAGTATTTAAAAGTAATTAATTAAAATTAAAATTGATAATCTATAAAATATGTATTTTTTTTTGTTTTTAATTATGTTCTTGCTTTTTTAAAAATCAAATCTATCAGAAACAAATTATCAGATCATTTTAAAAATATAAAATTAGCACGGTAACATAATTCAGGTTCAGATTTTGTTACAAAGATAAAAATCAGATTATAATATTCTATTTTATAAAAGTATTAGAAGTTAAAGAATCTATTTATAAAGATGAAGATAGATAAAAAAATGAATATGTAGGTATATATATAAATAAATTATTTTATTATATATGCAAATAATTATTAAATATTTATTTAAAGATCATAGAAGCTATTAAAAAAATTCAGAAAACTGCAATATCTAATATATCTCATATTCAAAGATATATCACGACAAGTATAATGGAGATACAAGTAAATACAATAAAAAATATCACAGAAATTCAAAAATTATCAACTAATACATTATTGACAATAATTACAAATCTATCAACTGAATCTTCCCATCAAATATTTAATGATATATATATATTTTGTAAAAATTATAAATATTGGATTCAAAATTGTTCATTAATTCAATCTAAATATTAAAATTATTGTTATCAATATTGAAAAATGGAAAATTATTCAGCAAAAAATTGTACATTAAAACAATAAAAGCCTCCATAGATATTAAAGATATTATTATTAATTTTTTATTATTATTTTTTTTTTTTTACCCTCTGTTAGGTTAGTTATATGTGCTTTATTAAACATTGGTAGACTGTATATATTAAATGAAATACTAAAGCTAAATCTCTAACTAACTCACTTGTTTTGGTTGTATTACCTCTCTAAGTGCAACTTCGGGAGTGATTTATCACTCTGTTAGAGGTTCAAGTGAAAACCCTTTCAACTTCTAACATCATTGCCTGCAGGTCACTACTGTAGATCACTCTTTTAAGCTCTAACAGAGATCAAAACCCCAATCACATCATATCATACTTCACTCCATTTAATAGGATTTTTTCCAACTTCTTGTCTTTGACTCTTTTTTCTTCATATATCAGTTTCTCACTGAATCATCTTTCAGTGATTTTGCACATTCTTTTCAGATCACGTGGATATAATGGTCTTTTTTTCTTGTCGCATTTGTGGATTCCTAACTTCTATTTCCATTCAATCACCTTTTCACATCTTGTATTCCATATTTTCTTTTGGAAGTGATTACATACTTTTTCTTGCATCTTTGTTATCTATTTTCTAGCTTCTTTTCCAATTAACTTGCCATGACATGTCAAATCTGCTATATTGATAACTAGTTCTTCCTCTATTAGTCCTATACAGAAGCTAAGTGTGTCCTGACTGGTTTTT